>JAJOOS010005335.1:0-46752 GCA_029582725.1 Solanum chiquidenum | reverse complement strand
TCTAAGTCCAGCCGTCATTCGAGGACGAATGATCCCAAGGGGAAGATATTGTAAAATCCTAAAATTTCCAACTTAAGACTCGAGTCATTCTTTATGGTGAATAAGATTTGTATCGAGTGACTCTAAATTTTGTTAGATGTTAAGGTCACTAGAGTCCCATAGCATAAAGTTGAGTTGAAAACTTTCCTTCCAATTGAGTTTCACTAGGAGATTTTTCTTGGGAAAACTTCAAACAAACATATCTTTCAGCACATAAAAATATAGGTGGCCTATGACCTACCGAATTTAAGTTCTCTGACTCCACTTTCCAACGCCACCAAGCTTGCTAAAATCTGAACTCCGAGTAAAAAGTTATGCCCGTTTAACTACAGTTTCTCCATTCATTTTAGGAAAGGGTATTTTGGTTTTTTCGATTTCCCCACTTGTCTTAAAACATTTTTCCTGACCCAATAAGGGTATAATCAGATTCTAAATACCCATTTACATTCTAAGCACTTAGGGTTGTTAGAGTGAGGTTAAGTTAGGTATCTGTAAATCCTTGGTCCGACATCTAGAGAATTTCACCCCGCTCCTTGGTCCGACTATGTGTGTATAATTTACTAACCCTTACCTTTACCTCATATTAGACATCACATCGATGTTTGGCTTAGTTATTACTTCGCACCAATCGACACTAGCCTATTAGATTACTTCACACTAAATCTATGTTGATAATTCTTTTCTTGTTGATTACCTCCTTGTTCCGGCAAGTAGCAACAAGGCGAGTTCTGATGCGTGCAATCGTTAAAAAAGACTTCTAAATGAAAGAATTATCAATGCATGCAACAACACTATTCAAGAATTGCTTAGTTAATCTTCATACTTTGTTAATTGCTCATGGTTCCCACAACTCTAGTTATGGAGTTTAGTTACCCATAATCATCTTAACACAATTCATTATTTTAAATGAAAGAACTATGAACTGACGTAAGAAGAATAATAAACCCAGAAATTCAACTTGAATTGCAACACCAAAATCTTCAAAACGAACTCAGGAAATTAAGAATTGCTAAAGTTGCAAGTTAATCTCCCAAGTCCAGAACTAGAATAAAAGTAATAAAATCTAACCCCAAAAATGAGGTTTACATACCCTATTTATAGAAAACAAGTCCTAATTTAAAAGGGAAACAAAATAAGGAAAGTTTGTTCAGGCATGCGTCTTCACTCCACGAGATGACTCATAGACCGTCAATGGATCTACGGTCCGTGAGTCCCTTCTGTCAGCTAGGACTTAGAAAATATTTTAGCTTCCAAAAATCAGATTCTCTGAAGCAAATGACGGGACACCAGTACGGACCGTAGATCGATCTACGGTCCGTCAATCACTCTCCGTAGCTCCACACTTGGAATCTTCAAAACTCAGGTACTTGAACCCTCGTAGTATAATTCTACGGATCAACACTACGGTCCATAGATCACTCTAAGAACCTTCATTGGCCACCGTGGTTCCACACTTGGTCAGATTTCCCTAATTCACCTTCCATGCCTTTCCTACTGATCTACGATATCCATCTACAGCGTCAATGGACCTACGGTCCGTAGATCACCTCCGTGGATGCCCTTTTCTGTATTTCTTTCAGCTGTCTCTTTACTTCCGCACTTAAACATCTTTCCTGCAAAACATGATAAAACACATAAAAACCAATAAAAACAGGCCCTAGACACACAAAACTCTTAAGTGAAATGTATTAACAATATCGTAAACTCACGGTATATTAATAAGCACTAGAAGTAAAGTGTCTAGAGTTAGAGAAAAGCATGCAAATGTATATTAATCGATGAAAGGGAGATAATGATGAGGCAAATTATGTTGTTGTAGTCATGCACCCAATAAGTCATTAATGATGAGTTTTCCTTTATGAGTAGACTAAGGAATAATAATTTTGTATAGGGTTCATGATATGAGGTAGATGAATAATTACTAGTATGGATGAGTTAGATTGTACTTTAACTATAAAGGAGTTTATGATGATGTTTCATTGTGTTAGTAACGGCCAAGTGTTGAATAGAAGAGCAGGAGTATTCATTAGGTGATAGCTCTAAATTGGGTTTATGATTTTTAAGGGAAAGCCCATAATATTCATAGGATTACAAAACTTATTAGGCAATGATGTATAGATAATGGGTAAATAGTACTTAAGTTGTGATAGGAAGTGTGACAGTAAATTGTAAGGATGAAGACTGAGAGACAAAGATTGACTACTTGTCGTGAGGTTTTAGTGGGCGAGTGTTTCTTAAATTTTTATCTAGTAGTTGTAAGTTAGTATAGTAAGTGAGCAATCATATTGATTTCCGGGATTAGTAATGAACATTAAGCTTGAATTTGAGATGAGGGTCATGAGAAAAAGAATGATCACATGAGGGTGATGGTGTTAGTCTTGAGATTTGATATGGCAGTCTTGACAAAAGTAAGAGAGGAATTGAGTTGTCATTTGCAATGCGTGTTAATGGTTCAAGTTTGATGTTATTACCTTAGATGAGAGAAATGATGTATAAATAAGTCATTAGATTACCAAGAGCATTATGAGGTGTACCCGAGGTCGTATGTAGCGAGACGAGGTCCCAATTAAGGTTATTATTAATCATCTGTGCGTAGATAGTATATTTGAGTTTTCAATATGGAATAGGCTTATGTAAGAATTATTTTCCTTAAGAGTTAGAGGAAGTGGCCTTCTCAGACAATTAGAAGAGGTCAAGAGAAGCATCTTAGAAAGGGATTGTAGAATGACTCTTAGTACGTGCTTACGAAAAGTTCAGTAGCCATGAGATAAGTTTTTCTCGAGTATTAGAGTGAAGTTAATGTAGACCAGTTTAGAGATGATGGACTAGATCCATAGCTTTAAAATGTCAGTTTTAGACCTAAGGGGGAGATGATAAGATGAGAAACCAAGTCAAGTGTTGAGAATCAGATATTAATGTCTTCAGAAAGAGTTAAAGTGATTTATCAATCCATTCATAATCTTGTGTATTCCTCAAAGTTCAGTCATTCAAATATCATGATGATGTTTATTATATCAAAATTGTGTCCATGACCTGTTCTCATACACTTCAGAGAGATTCACATTTCCAGAATGCGGGGAAAACAATTTGGCCCATTTATCTCAATCTTACTCCATAAAGTTATGGATATCAGTCTCATGCTACGAACCTATTCATTTAAGCATTCATGTCTTACATTATGTTAAATCTCACAAATTCATGATTTACTTTAGATGGCTAGCTACATAATGTTATGTCATGCATATTTTTGTATGAGACACCTTGAATGAATCGTGCCTATGATCTTTCTCCCTAAAGTTCTTTTAATAATCCTTTTTAGTTTTGGGAGTGGTTTGATGATAAAGAATATGATTGCTATTTCTTATTTTGATAGTGATGGTGTGTTTATTCAATCAAAGTTTGTAAATGTGGAGGAAAAGGAGATAAGGTTTTACGATGAGTAATAAGTCAAGTCTTGGTAATAATGCATGAAAGTTTTGTTGGTAGAAGTGACGAGATAATTAGGAACTCTTATAAGGAGTTGTTAGTAGGAGTCATGGGAGTGGTTATACTACTAGGCTTGAATATGGTGTTGGTAGCGTGTGGATGTAGACATGATACATTAGATGGTTCCTGATTAAGACTCGAGGTGGGTTGGATGTAGTGGTAAGGAGTAGTGTTCTTGGGATTATATTTCCTACAGAGGTATAGAACCCGAATCTTGTGATTTAGATCATAATAATCACCCTATGTTAAGTACATTATGATTTGAGTTTGGAATGAATAAAGTAAGAGTAACCCCATTCCATTCTAAGTCCAGCCGTCATTCGAGGACGAATGATCCCAAGGGGAAGATATTGTAAAATCCTAAAATTTCCAACTTAAGACTCGAGTCATTCTTTATGGTGAATAAGATTTGTATCGAGTGACTCTAAATTTTGTTAGATGTTAAGGTCACTAGAGTCCCATAGCATAAAGTTGAGTTGAAAACTTTCCTTCCAATTGAGTTTCACTAGGAGATTTTTCTTGGGAAAACTTCAAACAAACATATCTTTCAGCACATAAAAATATAGGTGGCCTATGACCTACCGAATTTAAGTTCTCTGACTCCACTTTCCAACGCCACCAAGCTTGCTAAAATCTGAACTCCGAGTAAAAAGTTATGCCCGTTTAACTACAGTTTCTCCATTCATTTTAGGAAAGGGTATTTTGGTTTTTTCGATTTCCCCACTTGTCTTAAAACATTTTTCCTGACCCAATAAGGGTATAATCAGATTCTAAATACCCATTTACATTCTAAGCACTTAGGGTTGTTAGAGTGAGGTTTCAAAAGGAGAAAAGTGAGGTTTTCAAGCTTTATTCAAGATTAGTTGATTTTCATATAGAACATTGTTCTTTCCAGGTATGTGATGTTTCCCATAGTGATGGACTTGTTCGTCCTAACACAAATCATGCAGTTCTTCCATTAATTCATTCATGAAATCGTTTAGCCCCATTCTTTTTCAATGGAGGTTTTGAGATCTTTAGGTGAGGTTCTTGCAAATGAGTGGTGTTTCTTGATAGATTTTTAGTGAGATTTGATTGAGTTTGTGTTGGATTGACGTATCAAAGAGAGTTTGGAAGAAACCAATCTATTCTAGATGAGTTGAGGTGTCCTATACCCTAGAAAGGAATACGACAATTATGGCAGCGAGGGTGAGACACTTTATCATCTCGTAGGTCATAATGATGGTTGTCGGTTAGAGATTCTCCCAAATAAGAGTAAAGAAAATTTTATTATATTTTTATAGAACATTGAGATTTATCTCCTATTTTATAATGTTTTAAATATTGCATCTATCATAGTTGTTTTGTATTGAGTTGAGTTAAGTTGAGGTGAGTATTTCTTCCAGGCTTGTTAGTTATTGCTTTCAGTCACTAAAGACAAATATTTGCTTACTCTAACCTTATCACATACTTGTACATTCAATGTAGTGATGTCATTCGACCTGCATTGTTTTATGATGCAGATACAGGTTTTCTAGATTATCAACAAACATTTCGTTGAGATCATTTGACATTCCAATTAGCTTGGGTGAGTCTTCTTATATTTTGGAGGACTTAACATTTACCTTACATTTAGTAGTTTTGATATTTCATGGATCTTGTCCCGATATCCTTTTGTAAAAGTAGAGGCTTCATAGATAGATAGAGTTGAGGAGTTTTTTTAGTATTTACTCTCTTTGAGTTGTATATAAACTATAAGTACTCTCATTGAGTATTGTTCAGATTGAGTTTTTTTTTAAAGTTGAGTATTTGTGTTTAATGAATTTAATTCGGTTTTAAGCTTATGTATGCTTGAGTTAGTCTTCCACTTGTAGTCAACCAGTATGAGGGTTCGCTTGGGGACCAATAGTGGTTCTCGAGTGCCGGCTAGGTCCAGGGTGTAGACTCGAGTCGTGACAGTGATGCAAATGTTTAGAATGTTACTTTATTCTAATTTCTACCTTTCACTAGCATTTCCTATTTTTATGTAATTGTGTATATAACAGTGACATCTTATTAGGTATAGGTATATAGTTGTGTAAAAAAATAAAGTGAAAGTAAAAAAATAAAGTGAAAGTAAAAAAATAATTTCATGCTTTTCGTCACTTGTACCTTGAGAAATGGACATTTGAGTTATTTCTTAATTTTTTTTAGATAAAATATTATTAGATATAAGATTTTTTGGATTGTGGGTTGCCCATGTAGACCTACCCGATCCGATATTACCCAATCCGATCAGATTTTATTTAATTTCTAAAAAAGAATTAAATTAAAGGATAGTTCTTTTTTTGTAAAGAAGAGGGAACAATTAAGAGTTTATAAGTTTTCAGCTTCTCCTTTTAATAGGAGACTTCTTCTTTGATTGAAAAGGTGAACGAAAGACAAAGATAAGAAATAGAAAGCAAAAGTTATCCTTTATACCAGTATTTAATCAACACACTAAGAAGACACTTAGTTCAGAAATTGGACTCTGTTTCCTTGAGAGACGAAGTTGATTTGGGGAAGTTTTGAGTTGGTAGTAAATTCAACATCTTTCGCTGCAAGTTTAAGTTACACATATTGTTTTCTTTGCTCTGAATTTGTTTTACTGGTATAAGAGAATGATTGATGGTCCCCTTTGTTTGATACTTCCATGTAATTTATGGTGGAATCATTGTTTTGCAAGTTGTTGAAAAATAATAAATTTTGACTATTTTCTTGAAAAGGTGAAAGTTTTTTTTTCTTTTTAAGATGTTAGGGTTTTTTTTGAATCCTTATGACTGATGTGTAGATTTTATTCTTTATCCTACAATGATATTGACTGTAGTTTTTTGTTTTAATATGTTTTTTCATTTATAAGAAAAACTGCTTCTATGTTATTGCGCTTTGGGAATTGTTTATTCGAAACTTTAGCTTGAAACTTTTATTTTTATTATATACTCATTCATAGATTTCCGTGAATATATTATAAGTGTAAAACAGATTTAAAACAAATGAGATATGCTTTTTTAAAGTTGGTTGATTTTGGACTATTTTCAAGAAAAAACTACTTCTGTTTTGTTGCATTTTGGGAATTGTTTGTTAAAAACTTTGTCTTGAAACTTGTATTCTCATTATTTAGTTGTTCGTTGCTTTTTGTGGATACATTGTAAGTGTAAAACATATTTAAAACGAATGAGATATGATTTTTAAAGATGGCTGATTTTTGACTGTTTTGCAGAAAAAAACTGCTTTTGTTTTAATGTGTTTCGGGAATTGTTTGTTCAAAACTTTAGCTTTAAACTTGTATTCTTATGATCTAGTTGTTTCTAGCTTTGCATGGATTTATTAAAAGTGTAAATCAAATTAAAAACGAATGAGTTATGCTCCCCTAAATTGATATTGAAATAATCCTCTTGGGTGGAAACTCTTTTAATAAATCATTTTACCTTCTACCAGAAATTTGTGACATACGTTGTCACATTAAATAGTATAAACCATATTTCTAATTGTTGCTTTCCATTTCAGATATGGCTGAACGTAAACATGCTCAATTAGCTCCAAGTTGGAGTGATATTGAAAGAGGAGCAAAAAGAAATAGTAGAGGATTACGTTGCAAAAGGATAAAAAAAATGATTTAGAGACTGAGCTTGAAGTCATAAGAACTGACTCATAGATACTGCAAAATATGAATATAGATAAAAGAGCATGTCAAAGAGAAGGAAAAAGATTGTTTGAACAGTTAAAAAATATCAAAATGGACTCGTCTAACCAATTACTAAATTTCCTCAAAATGTTTCGGTTTAAAATTAATTAAACATATGACTATTACATCTATGGTGAGGATTACATTGGATTAGATATTCTATATAATTCGTTATCAGATTATTGGCAAAAGAAACTAGCAAATATCTATCATGTAAGAACCATTATCAAGGTTCACAATGACTCTTGAAGCTAGATGGCCAACGTGATCACATAGAATTATAGAGTAGTATTTAAGTATTGGTTTTGTTTTTGCCTGTGATGTAATGAACACCTTTGATTATATTTTAATATTAATATTTGTGTTTTATCCTAATTTGGATTGATGTGTTGTTATTCTATTATGTATTATCATGTGGTGTTAATTATTAGACATATAAATCCTTGTGATTATGGTCTACAATATATTAGTATACACATTAAGAAATTAGTTCCGAATTTTGGTTAAATATTTAGTTAATAGATGATGATTGAATGCTTATGTGTCTTTTTAATTTTAGAGAAAAGACATAAAGTGACACCTGAAGTTGTCCCGAATTTTCAAAAAGACACCTTAACTATGTGGGTGTCCTTTTACCCCCATAAACAATTCTGATAATATATTTTTTCATCATTTTTCGATCAATTCCAGATTTTAAATGACAAGTGTTATCACACACCAATCATTGTGTGACACGTGTTAATTTAATTTGAAATATATATAAAAAAATCATTATCAGTTTTTCTTTATTTCTTTCTCTTACTTTTTGACTTATTTTAATTTTATTATTGTCACGACCCAGGGGTACTCCCTAGACGTAACACGACGTACTTGACCCCGAAGGGTTTGCATACAAGCCCTTAGCATATCATAAACATAAAGTCATAGAATGATGCAAAATTAAAAAATTTCTTTACAATCGAAGTTTTTCATAAAAGTAAATGAGAGTCTAAACATTGTCTCATTTAGCCATCTAATACAATCAAAGTCTCAACTAGGGACACAACCCTTACAGTAGTTCTCAAATAAAATACTAAAAGAAACTACTAAGTAAAGATACTCGTCCTCGAATCTTGAGGACTCACCAACTAGCAAGGAGAATGATCTATTCCAAACTTGAACAAATAGCAGATCGCCTTAAGAACCGAACCCTACACTTATAGAAAAATGTAGAAATATGGGTTAGTACAAAAATGCACTAAGTATGGAAGCCATGCATAAAACCTTTAAAACATGCTAGAAGGGAAATTTTAGTTGAAAACATGCTATATGCCAATTTTGAACATCATCTTTGAAATAGTTGGTGAACGTACTCATAGAAAAACTCACATATAGTTAATCATAGCATAAAGGATAACAACATAAACATAAGCATAGTCTCCAATCATAGATATAATGCAAACACCACCCATCATAAGACATAATGTACATACAAAGTCAAATACCTAGATCATCGCATCATAATAGAACCATCACATAAGTAACCCTAAGTTATACTTGTGCCATGTACGAATGGCATCCCATAATACCACTCATACTAAGTATCCCTTTAAGTCACCATGCTCAATCTCATTATACCTCTCATTCATAGAAAAAATTCATAGACAAGGAAACATTCATGTTCAATAGCTCATATTAAGGAAGGCTACTCATAGCAACAATCCATATAAAGTACACATAAATTCATAAATCATCATAAGTAAGAGAAACACACCATGTCCACTCTCAAAGCCTACTTGTGCCATGTATGAATGAAGTCCCTTACCCCCACTTACACTAAGTAGAACATCTTGAGTAACCATAGCACATAACTCATGTTCGTGTTCATAATTCATGTTCTTGCTCATTAGAGGGAATATATCCTAAACCGACATAAACCATGTGAGCTACATGGAATCCGGTGTCATGCAACCCCACACTGAAAGAAGATGTCGTACTTGCCTAAGGTAGAACTAAAATGTATTATGTTTTAGGTGGATCCACTAGCTAAAGACCAATGTGGGCACATAATTACGGGATAGGGAAATTGCTTCTAGATACCCGAACTATTTTCTTGACGGAGGAGATTCCATCTCATGAGACTATTTTAGATGACCCGACCTTTTTAACTGACGGGAGGGCCTCTACTTCCTTATCCATATCCGCTCGGTGCTAAGCATTATTTCCCAAAATTACTTGTTTAAGTCTTTGAATTGAATTTACATGTATGAAGGAGTATCTTACCCCTTTATCCAACACAATTCATAATAATAATAATAGCTCATAGATTCAATAGGTGACAATGGACTTTCAACCTTAGAATCATCATTAATATGTGAGGAAAACTTTTACATTATGATCATGTGCTTTATGAGAATAGACTTTCAATCAACACAAGAAGATCATCATGGTCATGAACATATCATGCATAGAAATGCGTAAAGGTGCATATGAGAACTAGACTTTCAATTAACATTATAGATACATCATAATCATGTTCATGCATGGAATGTGGGTGTGTGATTGTCCTTTCAATGACATGACAACAACATTATCATCTTAGACACTTCACTCTCAAAGTGTTTACAAATCATGTACATAATATCACAACCATGCATAATTCTTATATCTTGCATACAAGGATCATAGATCACATCAATTCAACACATCTAGCATTCATTATATTAGACATGGATATAATCGTAATTCAAGTAGTTCATTTATTGTATGCATAAGCTCATGTACTCATATTATAGGTTATGTGGGTAAAGTCCTTCCACAATAATACAATATACAATAAACAATTCAACATGCATAATAGCTTCCTTCTTAAGACTTTAACATTCATAGCTCATTCATTTTAGCTCTTACCCTTTAAGCCTTATAATTCATCTTCATACTACAAGCATTACTCTCAAGAAATACCTCACATGGGCATCATGAAAACCTAGCTTTCTAGGTAAACTAACCAAATGCTTCAGTCTTCACTAATTATAGTCATATAGCATCCAGTAAACTCAATATCCATACTACGCAACCATGATTCATCATATAAGCCCTAACTTAATTCATTCATGTCTAGGTCATCTAATATAAGGCAATTCATAAAGAAGTTCACCAATCTTAGAAGGTCATATCTAAATCCTCAATTTGCCTCTTTCATGGCATAACCCTTGACCATATTAATTTCACCCTAGAATCCTAGGTTAATCAAGAGTACATGCATAATCATACTAAAGTCATGTAATTACACCATAAACAATCATTACATATTAAATTGAGCCAACAAACAACAATACACACACTTGAAGATCCAAATTGGGAAAATTGGGGATTTCATAGCAACCCTTTATGCCGGCTAGACACTTACCATCATGCTTTTTCCTACACCTAGCACAAGTAGGCTTAATCACATAAGGTCTACTACCACCCTGAGACTTAGTGGTAGACACCTTTTCTTGGTTAAACTTTGGCAGATCCTTAGAAAAGTTTTGTCCATAGAACCTTTGTTGAGAGGGATTATCATCATCAAGCCTATACCTCTTTTTTCCTCTAGACCTCCCTTCAAGTTTATCCTTTTCAAACCATTGAGCATGAATCACAAGATGATTAATATTCATATCATTCTCAAGCATCACCATACTACATTCGTTTGCTATCAAGTCAGATACACCCGACACAAACTTACTCATCTTCATCCTAGGGTCGGCCACTATGGATGGAGTATATCTTGATAACCTAGAGAACACCCGATCATACTCAACACTCATCCTACCTTTGCGAAGGTTAATAAACTAAAGTATCTTAGCCTCTCTCATTTCCAAAGGGCAAAACCTATCAAGAAACCCATTCTTAAATCTATCCCATTCCATGGGACCCACTTCTATCGGCCTTGGTTCTCTCCATTGGTTAAACCAAAGTTGAACAACATCCTTAGATTGATAAGCAACCATTTCCACCTTTTCTACCAGAGTCACTCCCACAAAATTCAACACCTTAGAGATCTCATCTATGAACTCTTGAGGATCTTCCTCCATCTTTGACCCATAGAATTCTGGAATTCCTATCCCGGCTTGAGTCAACAATTGAAAACCATACCTAATCTTTTCATTAGACATTAAGTTAACCAGAACTTGAGGATATTGAGGAGGAGCTCCTTGATCAACATAGCCTCCTTCAAATCCACCAGTGAAATATCCTTGAGTAGACATATCATGTAGACCACCGGATAAGCATTAGAAGAAAGACCCTATAAAGTTAAGCTCTAATGTACGACTTAAGAGTAAATGAAGAAGTGGAATTTCCTAATCGTCTTATAGAATCTCATTCATAAATGTGGCGCGCTTCACACAATGAACAAGACTCTACTAGACGTGGCTTATGAGACATCAACCTAAAATCATCCCAAAATCTTATGCTCTGATACCAAGTTTGTCACGACCCAACGGTACTCCCTAGACATAACACGGCGTACTTGACCCCAAAGGGGTCGCATACAAGTCCTTAGCATATCATAAACATAAAATCATAGAATGATGCGAAATTAATTTTTTTCTTTATAATCAAAGTCTTTCATAAAAGCAAATGGGATCCCACTCCCAGGCATACTTGACCCCAATAATTAACTAACTAAAAAGGAATTTACCAAAAAGACCCCCCTTAGGCAGCCCACTCCCAGGCACCACGGCAGGGCTCACGAGCCATGGTCAATAGGATGAGTCGTGGTCCTTGGGAAGTGGATAAACTTTGGTTCCTTGGCCTCCACATTCCTAAGGCATGACCACGAGCCTTCCTACAAACCGTGGTCATGACCACTGGCCATGAAGTGGATTGTGGTCCTTTGGCAGTGGCTTGGCCTCAAAGTCTTGTCTTCCAAAATCCTAAGGGATCTTCACGAGACCCTTCACGAACCGAGGTCAAGACCACTGGTCGGGAAGGTGGTCGTGAACATGAGGCAAAACTTAGCTTAAAGTGTCTTGGCTTCCCTCATTCTAAGGCATCTTTACAAGCCTTCCCACGAACCGTGGTCAAGACCACTGGTCGTGAAGGTAAGCCACTATGAGGAAGCCCTTAGGGAGATACTGGCTTGGCCTCACGAACCACACCACGTGCCGTGGTGGTGGTCGTGGACTTGAGGCAGTGTGTCCAATCTTGGGGCAGCCTTGGCCTTTGGCTTAGGCTTTGCCCCTTTGCCTTGACACTTACCCGTGCAACCCTTAACCAAACTTTAGAAGGTCTTCTAACCTACGGGGTCTAACACGTACCTTGACGTTTTACTACTAAACCGTTCATTCTAAGCATGGGATGTCTTATCTACAACTCTAACCATCAACATCAAACTCTAGAACCCTAGCTTATGGCTCTAGTTTATTTTAATAGTTTCTAGGGTGTTACAATTACTTTAATTTTAATTTCATTTTAAATTCTACTTCATCTTCCACCTCTACTTCCAAGCTACCCCTTCCTCTATTTTCTTTCTTTCTTTCTTCTTCTTCACCTCCCACCCTCACCTCACCCCACCCCCACGTCAAGTTGGAGCCCCTCCATTTTCTTTCTTTTTTCTTCTTCTTCTTTGGTCAAATTCCTTTATTTCCAAAATTATACTATTTTATAGAATTTTTTTATTGATAACAAAAAAAATTATTTTTCTAAGAAAAATAAAAAATTTGAAGGTATCATCAATTAATTTATCTCATTTTTATATAACTTCAAACCTAGAAATGATAATTTTGAAAGAATCAGAATTCTCTGAAAATTGAAAAAGTCTAATTGAATTTTGGATAAAAAACTAAATAATACCTACTAATCATCTTGAAATCTAATGGGTTTATCAAATTGTTCAAAATGTAATAAAATATTTAGATATAATTTTAAAATTGAAGAGAGTTAAACTAATAGTACTAAAAAAGGGAGGTGGAGTTGTGGTAAAAAGTGACATTGAAAGTGAGAAGCTACAATGATGATGACAATGAATTTTTGAAGAAGAAGGAAGAAAGAAAAAGAAAAAAATAATAAGGAGAAAAAGTTAAAATAATAAGAAAAATAAGAAAATATATTTTATAGCAAAATACTTGTAAAAATAAAATTATATTTATTTTTTTAGTTTGTTCACGCTCTTTAAGAGAGTGCATACACTCTCCATACCAGGTGGACAAAAAATGATGTAATAATATCAGTTTAGGATTGTTTAGGGGGGTAATAGGACACCTGCATAGTTTAGGTGTCTTTTTAAAAATTCGGAACAACTTTAGGTGTCACTTTATGTCTTTTCTCTTAATTTTATTTTAAATATGAAACCTTTATGAGAATTGATTTGCTTGAATGTGTATGTCACATGCATAATTGATTAAAAAGTTTTGCCCAATTGCCTCTTAGATAAAAAAACATGTCATCAAAAACGCTAATGTTGACTTAAACAAAAGTGAAAAACTGAACACTAATAATAATGACATCTGGAATCATAAAATATGATATGTACTAAAATAGAAAAATGCTCTCGAAGGTATAAATCATGTTTTGAATTAACTAGAAGAGGGAAATATGGAAAATTACAGAAGAGACCTTAAAACTTTGAAACATGCTTATTTCATTGTACATGAAATAATAGTTAGTGATGAGGTTGATGACCTAATACATGAATTTGATGAATTCCCTACTGCTCATGCTATGTGGGTATATCTGCGAGAAACATATGGGAGTACGTCTATAACCTGCCTCCGACAATTGACTATCAAATTTGACACTTACATGAAGCGTCATGATCAAAATGTAAAACAACACCTTAGGGTGATGTCAAACATGATAGCTCAACTCAAGAGCGATGGCCATGTTCTTTCAGATGAGCAACAAGTTCAGACAGTGATTTGGTCTCTTTCCAATAATTGAGAACATTTGAACGTTAACTTGACCCATAATGATAACATCAAAACCTTTTCTGATGTTGCTCGCCTTGAACTTGAAGATGAGCGGATTAGTGCTGCTAAAGCTGCTTCTCATGCCGTTGTGGCAGAGTCAAGTGAAAGTTTTGTTGCTTCAAACTTTAAATTCAACTTCAATTTATCAATTTCAAGAACAAATTTGAAAAGATCCATAAACTAGAAAGTGTTCTTCACAAGGTAAAATGGTTTCTCTCAAGTTTCTCACTCCTTGACTTTTTCTCACGCGCGAACTCTTTGATATGATCTGATTTTACTCTCTCTTTTGGTCTATTTGTAATTTCCCCAAAACTTGTTCAAGAACTCATTGTGTGATCCATTGGGAGACGTTAGTCGGGCTAACCTATCACGTTAGGTGAATCATCCTCCACTCTTCAACTTCCCTTTCTTTTGATCTAGGTTTCAAGTGTTTTAACCTCAGTCGATGAACTCGATCGAGTCTACATTTCACATTCAGTATATCAGTGAGTATCACCTTGTTCACCTTCCATGCCTTCAAATTTTCTCTTAGCACTATCGCCTTTGGCGATGGCCAACACATTTCCCTTTCTCATTCGACAAATTGCCTTTCCATTTGGAGTTAGCCTGCATGTCTCAATGAATGAAAGTGTTGTGCAGTTTCAATTTAGGGGAGGTCAAACCCATTAGACGATCAACATTTCTTGTTTGGCGATCATCAGTGTATAGTTTACACTTCTTTTTACATTTTTGGCCATTCTTTCAAACATTTATCGTTGTCTTGTCCTTTAGCCTTCATATATGCAAATCATCAAAATAACATTAAAATAAAATATAATTAAGCATTGAGGACACTAATTATTGAGATAAATAAGCTTCAAATGAGTGTAAATCTACAATCATCAACACCCCAACTTATACTTTTGCTTGTCCTTAAATATAATCAAGAACACAATCAGCTCAATACGGGTGTCTACAACAATATTCAATGAAAGTTAACATGCAAGTGTCATTACAAGACTATTCTTAACAACATGCTCCACTCAATCATGATTAAAAAGCTCCAAATGATTATTAGCCTATTTCAACAAAAGCTCAAACTCATTATCGCTTCTTTTCTAATCCAAGACCATGCTTTAAAAAAATATAATTTAAGTGTCCTCACATCAAGAACGATCATATGTTCTCACAAAGAAAATCAGTAAAGAAATAAGGAGAAATGCAACTACCACCCTTTCAAAAGAGAAATACATGAAAGCTTCATCTCATAGGTTTGCCCATATTTTCCAATCATCAGACAACCTAGTTCATGCAAGATGTCAAGGGTCTTTTAGGCATGTAACGGGGATGAGGGTTATGGTATGATCAATTTGGCTGAGTGAATTCACCTTTCCAAAGTATTGTTTAAATCATCTTCACCTCTTCTCAAGTCCTTTTCATTCTTTCTCATTTGAGAATTTAAACATTGAAGTTTTGATCATTTATTCGGAATCCCCTTTATTTCACCAATTTCTCTTTGTCATTTCCACTTTTAAAAATTGTTTATGACATTGTTTTACTTTTCTCTTCTCTCATTTTTTTATAAGGACTGGCTCTTTCTTCTTGTTACAAACTTCAAAGTTGAGTGTCATTTCATCTTTCTTTGCCTTTAACATGGCTTTCATTCCTCCTTCTTTTCCACACACCCAACATATGCTTTTGGCCTAAGTTTGCTAGTCAAATATAACAATGCTTCTAAAAGGATTTTTGGTGAGAAATTAGAGACAATATAGCTTAAGTGGTTTCAATGTGGTTTGCCAACAAATGGTTTAGGATCATATGGTGCAAAAATTAAAGCATACCCTCACAAGGTAGTCACAAAGGATATGCAATTTTGGTTCCCACTAAGAATAGTGTCTCAAGATCATGCCTAACACTTACCAAGATTTAGAAAATTAGACTATCAAGGCAAATTCTATGAAATTCTTTCAAGTGAGATCTCATCAAACATGGCACTTCAAATACACTCATTCAGCACAGCTAGAAAAGATCAAAAGCTAGCGTGCAATGTTCATTTCAAGGCTCACATGAAAACGTAACTAGTCAAGAAAAGATTCAAAAATATTATTCAATAATTAAACCACATCAATTTCAATATTCCAACTCAAACAATATACATGATCATCATCATATGTACTATTCAAGACATCGATATTGAACTTAATCGATCCTCGAATTAATGTCTATGAAAACTCAAGCATTTCATTACTTTAAAAACACATGGGGTAGTTACAAAATTGAATGAAAACAAAAGAGACAACAAGACATAAACCAAACAAAACACTATAATATAATAATAAATAAGAGGACAGTGTGATACATACATTAGATTTCCCCCGAAAGAAAACTCACATTTTTTCACAAAGCTATCTAACGAGGGCCGGGAATGGACAAGACATTTGTTCTTGACTTGCCTCATAAGCATTTCCTCAAAAAATATATACCTGATATTTAGGTCTATCTTATCAATGATGCACCCCACTAGTACTACTTTTGGATGCTAGATGATGGAGTCATTCCGGGACAACATTTAGTTGTTACTAATGAATCAAAAAAATAACTGCCTACGACATTCATGGTTTTCTTTTTCAATTTTTGCTTCTTCAACTATCCATGGAGGAGACGAATATGAAATAAGTGGTCATCTAAATTGATCGTCATCTGAGCTAGAATCTATTGGTTGAGTTGTTTTTGTACGGAGAATATAGTTTATCTCACTAGAATCACATTGTACTTTATTGGCATATATTTTCACTACCTTTAAGTTCATCGAGATTGTTCATCTTCTCTTCTTAGGCAGGGCCCTTGCGTAGGCTTCGTAGAATTCCCTTACCCATTTCGGCACATATGGTTGTCTAAGCTTTGTGAACTATTAAAACTAGTGAAACTTTATATTTGTCATGACCTAGGGGTATTCCTTAGATGTAACATAACGTATAGGACCCCGAAGGACTCCATACAAGCCACTTAGCTCTCACAACATAAGAAATAGAACAATAAGAGTGAAACAATAGTCCAAGTCCAAAACATTTTATAAACGAAAAGTGGAAGTCTAAAATACTTGTCTCATCATTGCCATCTAATACAATAGATTGAAATTAGGCCTAGCCCATACATCATGTTCAAAAGAGAAAATATATTAATGAATGTGAAATAATAAAACTCCATCCTCAAAGAATGAGGACTCACCAAAGCTCAGGAATCAATCAAATCTCCCACTATCTACAAAACTGAACAACCTAAATATCGAACCGTACAATTGGGAAAAACGTAGGCAAGAGTATGCCTTAGTACAAAACAATGTAACAAGTATGATAGCCATAAATAAAACATTTAAATAATGCTAAAAGGGACATTTCATTTCATGACATGCAATTGACCAAGATAAACATGATCTAAGAGAGTTGTAAAACATAGGTAATAAATCATGATCAATGCAAGTTAACTTCATATTTAAAACCTTTGAACTCATATGCAATACTTCTTAAAGTAACCTTAGTTCATTGTAACTTAAGGGAAATTAACCTTAACTGACATGTAAGACCATGTGAGATTTCAACATGGAATATGATGTGCACCGCAGATCGAAAAGAGGTGTCCTACTTGCCAAGGTAAGACCATTAACTTCTTGCTATTGTGGATCAACGAGCTAATATCTATCTAAGAAAACATCCTATGGTGGCACATAGTTATGGGATAATGAGATTGCTACTAGAAACTCAGCTTCTACTAACGGGAGAGCTTCCATCTAATGAGATAACTTCTAGAAACCCGACCTCTACTAACGGGAGAGCTTCCATCTCATCATCATATCCATTCGGTGCTAAGCATAAATCCCACGGAATAGTCATTTCTTACTTGAATTCATGAATCATGGAAAGGTTCCCTTTGACAACCTATCCAAGCTAGTTCATCAGGATAACTCTTGCTCTTTGATTCAAGTAGGTGAGAAAGCCTTTCAACCTACGAATCATTTTTATGTGAGAAAACCTTTCACATCATGCTAGTATGTGTTTAGTGAGAATATCCTTTCACAACACAACATCATCATTGGTACTTTACTCTCAAAGAACCCTTAGAACATCTGTCCATAATTTACCTCTTGAGGATCAAAATTCACTTTCAATATCAATGCTTAGAAAACATGGGTTAGATAAGTATTTCATCATAAAATCATGTAAATCTTGCAGTACATGCTCAATTACATAAAACTCTTCCTCGAAGATCAAAATCCCACATTATATGATTTATAACTTGAAAACATGGGGTATTACTTGGGCTCATGGGGAAATCATCATAAAATCATCATGTTTCATCACCTCATGCATAAGAGATCCTAATTCAATCATTTAAATCAATAATGAAAAGAACCCATGATAATTGAAGACAATCCTAGCTCAATTAGGGAATTCTACCTTTAGAAATAGAGGAATTTTGGAACTCCATGGATGAAAATTATCATACCTGCAATCCAAATGCTAGCCTTCAATGGAGAAATTGAGACCTTATCTTGAAACCCTAGATGAATCCTTCTTTTTCTTCTTTTTCTTCTTCAAGTTTCTAGAGAGAGAACTATTTGAGAGCTCTTATTTTTGGTGAGTTTAGAGAGAATGATTTATACTGGGAAAATTAGATGTAAAAAGGCTTATATAGGGGTCCTAAACATAGGAAAAATGACATAGTATAAGAACTAATTAATTAGCAAAAGACCCAACTGCCCCTAAAAATAATTGACAACTTGTGACCCATGAACCTAGTCGATGGACCATGGTTTGACCCACGGCCTTTCCAGGTGGACTGTCATTCATGGTGAGAAAAGGTGGGTTTGGGGCTTCGAACCACGAACCGTGGTCTGACCAACTGTCCGTTGGTCAGGCGGTGGTTCTTTGCCCTTAGACCAGTGCTAGGCAGGCCAACCACGGACCACACCTATGGTCCGTGGTCCATTCCATGGGCCGTGGGTGGCTGGCGTGGTTTGGCACCTGCAACACCTGGAAAGCTGTTATTTGGCCTTTTTGAATATGGGGTGTTACAATATCTCCCCTTTGGGATCATTCTTCTTCGAATGAGGTTCAAACTGGTTCTAACAGAGTAGGAGAGGAACTAACAACCCAACCTAACAATGCAATGCATGCAACCAAGGAAGATCTATTGACTTCAATCTAGGACGTTTTTAAAATATCGTAAGAGTGGTGAAACTAACTCTATCAGCCCATTATGCATGCAATGCACATAAATAAGGAGGAAACATCAACTCCAAGCTCAACATATTCAAATGCATCAGAAGGAAGTAGGAACTACATCTCACAACCCAATATGCATGAATTTTCAAAATTTCTCATGTTCAAGGAGGAACTATATTCTCCAAGCTAAAAGAATGCTCAACACAATCTCATGGATCTCATATGCGATTCGATCTCAAAAAGCATAGCTAAAGCATGTTTATCAATTCATCTCATGAAGTCTATAGGAAACTCATACTCAATGCACAACAACATGAGGAAATTCAATCATATAAACTCATTTTCTTTTAAAACAAAAGTTTTCATGAACATGCATCATATAAGGAAACCATGGAAACACATAATAGCACATGACTTCCAAAACAAGCACAAACCAATAGGAACTCATTACCTCAAGCAATAATAGGAGTAGAAGGAAAGAGATAAGGATATTGGGACATCATAACAGCCTCAGCCTCCCAAGTAGCACCCTCAACTATATGATTCCTCCACTAATCCTTCACGGAAGCTATTTCCTTATTTCTCAACTTCTTGACTTGCCGGTCCAAAATCCTAACCAAAACTTCCTCATAGGCTAGATTGTCATCAACTCCCAACCCTTCTAGGGGAAATATGGAGGTCAGATCAACAACACACTTCTTAAGAATGGAGACATGGAAAACAAGATGCATTGTTGCCAACTCATTCGACAAGTCTAATTCATAAGAAAATTTAGCAACACGTCTCAAGATCTGATATGGGAATATATATACAGGAGACTAAGCTTCCCCTTCTTACCAAACCTCATTAGACCCTTCATGGGTGAGATTTTTAAGTAAACCAAATCGTTAACATCTAACTCTAGATCCCTTCTTCTCACATCGGCATAGGAATTTTACCGACTTTGAGTCGTTTTCAACTTTTCCCTTATAAGCCAAATTTTCTCCATGGCCTCTTGTACTAATTTGAAGCCTATTAGGGCAACTTAACCCACCACAAACCATCCTATAGGAGATCTACACATCCTACCATATAAGGCCTCAAATGGAGACATAGCGATATTTGAGTCATAACTAGTATTGTAAGCGAACTCAATCAATGGCAAATGGTCATCCCAATTGCCCTTAAAATCGATCACACAAGACCTTAACATATCTTCCAATGATTGGATCGTACGCTCTGCTTTCCTGTCGGTTTGGGGATGAAAAGTCATGCTAAGCTTAACCTTAGTGCCATTACCCTTTTGGAATGACTTCCAAAACTGAGAAGTGAATTAGGTACCACGATCTGAAATAATAGATAAGGGCATTCCATGTAGCCTTATAATTTCTCTCAAGTACAACTTGGCATAGTCCTCCGCCGAGTAGGAAACCTTAATGGGAAGGAAATAAGCTGATTTCGTCATTCGATCTACTATCACCCTAATTAAATCATGTTGTCGTTCGGTGCTAGGCAAACCAACTATGAAGTCCATATTCAAGTATTCCTACTTCCAAGTAGGAATGCTAATATCTTTGGATAGACCTCCCGGTCTCTAATGGTCAACCTTCACTTGTTGGCAATTTGGACACTTAGCCACAAATTCCGCAATATCCTTCTTAAGGATCAGGCAGAAAGGAAAAAGGTAACATCGATGGAGCTAGTAAACACAGAATCATCGCCTGCAGAGGCACCTCTGTCTACTCCGACCCTTGGCCCTTTAGGTATATCCATGTCCACTGTTACTCCCGTTGATTCTCCAGGTTCTTCTACTGCTACACGATCACCAAGAACCACCATTGTTGGTGCTTATTCCCGACTTCCACTCACCTGGGCGTCCCTACTTTCGATGGGACAACTGGCTCGTTCTACTGATCGTCGAGCTGCTAGCCTAGAGGCCTCTATTTCAGGTATGATCCAGATTTCCTTAACTGATGTTGTGACACCTCTGAGCACTACAATTCATGCCCTAGCGGCCAGAATAACGGTGTGTGAGCACAACCAGGGATCCACAAAAGAGGTGACAACATTAAAGCTGTCATTGCTGAACTGCGAAAAGATGTAGACCACATGAAGTCCACCGATGTGTCCATGGTCTTTGGAACAGTAAAGATTCCAGATATGCCCAAAATGCCTCAGACTACTGCAGGACATGGAGATGGAATGGGGCATACAACTGATCCTGAATCAGAGGCAGAAACTGACGACGAGATATTTAAGGAAGTTACAGCGGACGACATCGCCGAGCCTGAGGAAATCATGATAGATGTTGCTTTGCAAGCTTCCTTGGCAAAGTATCCTACTGATGGACCCAGTGGAGCTGATCCCTCTGGAAGTCACTCCAGATACTGATGCCCAGACAGATGAAGTGACCTATTAGGCAGGATCTCCTTTTTACCTCCCTCTCTGTCTTTCTTTATTTTGCCTTTCGGATTATGCGTTAATTGCATTTGAGGACAAATTGCTTTTATTTGTGGTGGGGTGAGGCTCACCTTTTGTGTGCTATTTTTGATTTGTGCTTTGTATATTTAGGTTGTCTGTTTTACTTGTGTTACATATTGACTTTCGTGGATGATTGAGCTCATGGATCTCCTTTGTTTTCATTTATAAAAATGATTGTGACCCTTTCGTTTCGCCACCGCTTGTGTTGAAAGTGGTTGTTCTTTTGCAAAATTTAAGTCTCGGTTCTGATCAATACTGATTACTTGAATAGTGCTCTTAATCGAGCGAACATGAATGTGCGGCTACGACAAGGCCAAATGAAGTTGCATACACAATCTGTTAGCTCTTTGCATCTTGTTGTGATTAGCCATTTATTGAACTGATTCTCGTATAATGAGTATTGCACACTAGCAAAAGTGTGTAGTCTAGTTTGACTTGGGTGTCGATGGCTTGTGTGATTAGCTTACTTTGATCCATGTATGAATAAACCCAGAATTTTCCCTGTTAGTCTGATTGATTTAGAAAGGTGTCCTATTGATATGATCATAGGCAACTTTTGAAGAATGTGAGCCAATTTGACATATACCTCTTTTCTGGCCTACCCATGAGCATGTGAAACTCTTTTGAACACACTTTGAGCCTTACCTTTCTTTGAAATAACCTTGGTGAACCCTAGACCTTACTTGATCTACTACCTATAATACTCTTGATTTTTGGTTTAATGAATAGCCAACTTAGGCCAAAAGCCTAAGTTGGGGGTGCGGTGAAAACGGAAAAGAAGAACTCAAGAAGTGCAGGAAAAGTCTCCCTTAACCCATGGTGTTGCGAAAAAATGGAAACCCTCCATATAAAAATAAAATAAAAATAAAAAAAAGAATGAAAAAGAAAAGTTGTGGAATAAAAGTACAAAACAAATTGGGTTTCCAAGCAATCCATGGAGATGAATAAAAAGATGACTTAGAAACACTAGAAAAAGAATTGATTAAGGAAAAGAAGGGGATGTCTTGAGAATACCACATCTCATGAGGAAAAAGTCACTAAGCCTAATGACCATACATTTACACTCAACCCCATTACAAGCTTTGGAAAGACCTTTTTGATCTTGAGAAAGCCGAACCAAAAGTCGATTGGAAAATAAGGGCAAACCTATGGATGAAAACATCCTTTGTGTTCCTCTTTTGAGTGTGAGCGTTGCATCTGATTCCTGATCTTAAATTGATTAACTACTGTGTGTGAATATGGAATCATTCTTTGTGTCAGGGCATTTAGATTCTTTTGTTGAGCTTGAACTTGCATTAGTAGCAAGTATTGCGAGCATGAGAGTCTTTGGTAATGGTGTGTCACAACTAGAATCTTTGAGTACACAATTGAATCTCCGCACAAGTAGTTTGAAGTTTTGTTGTGTGCATTCATGATTAAGTCCTGTGTAGCACGTTTTGAGACACCTCCTTTTTGAACAACTGAATTTGAGTTTGCTTGAGGACAAGCACAAGTTTAAGTTGGGATTTTGGTGAGTCGACAAATTGGACTCATTTAGGGCTATATTTTGATAGAAATTGTGTCCTCAAATACTCATTTTATCTCAATATCTGATGAAAACCTTTAAGTTTTAGGTATTTGAAGTTTAAAGGAAAGCATGGACACTACTTCACAAAAAAGGAACGAAAAGGCTGAAAAGAATAAGAAAATGAAGACCTGAGGATCGCCGAGTCCACTTGGCGAATCAACGAAGGGTCTCACTTTGCCTTTTGTTCCAGTGTGCTGAGCCCTGAAGGAAGGGATCAAGTCGACAAAAAAAGGGAGCAGTCGGCGCATAATTGAGAAGGTCCGCGAAGCAGCACTATGTCTCCCAATGACCCAGAGCACGACGATGCCGAAGGATGGTACAAGACGACGATGAACTACACCAAAGGGCGAATCGCCGAGTTGATCGGTGATTCCGATTAATGTCGCCGAGTGATCCACCGTAGCAAAGATTTTTGAAAATTATAAATAATCGTTGATAGTTATAGCTTAGCATCAGATTTTAGTATCATATTTTTATTATCAAATTTAGACATTATTTTTAGTACTTTTTACTCTCATGTTTTGAGAGGGTTTTGGAAACTTGAAGAAAGGAGTTCATCTTCCCCAAGTTAGAAGTGGGTCTTCTCCATTCTTCTTCCTTTTCCTAAATCAAGGTTTAATTGCTTTTACCCATTTTATTTTACTATAATTTTAGGTGTATTTAGTTATATCTTGATGTGTGGCCAAAAAAACCCCATTCTTGGGGTGTGATTTAGCAAATATGCTTGCTGAATATTTTTAGCCACACATCAAGAAGTAACTAAATACACCTAAAATGATAGTAAAATCAAATGGGTAAAAGAAATTAAATCTTGATTTAGGAAAAGGAAGAAGAATAGAGAAGACCCACTACCAACTTGGGGAAGATGAACTCATTTCGTCAAGTTTACAAAGCCCTCTCCAAATTTGAGAGTAAAATGTACTAAAAATATTGTCTAAAATTTGATAATAAAAATATGATACTAAAATTTGATGCTTAGCTTTAAGTCTTAACGAGTATTTATAGTTTTTAAAAATCTGTGCTGCGACGGATCACTCGGCGATATTATTCGGAATCGCCGATCAACTCGGCGATTCGCCCTTTGGTGTAGTTCATCGCCGTCTTGCAACATCCTTCGGCATCGCCGTCTTGCAACATCCTTCGGCATCGCCGTCTTGCAACATCCTTCGGCATCGTCGTGCTTAGGGACATTGGGGGACATAGTACTGCTTTGCGAACCTTCTCGGCGATGCGCCGACTGCTCTCTTTTCCACCAACTTAATCCCTTCCTTTAGGGCTCAGCACACTGGAACAAAAGGAAAAGTGAAACCCTTCGGCGATTCGCCAAGTGGACTCAACGATCTTCAGGTCTTCATTTTCTTATTCTTTTCAGCCTTTTCGTTCCTTTTTCTGAAGTAGTGTCCATGCTTTCCTTTAAACTTCAAATACCTGAAACTTAAAGGTTTTCATCAATTATTAAGATAAAATAAGCATTTGAGGACACAATTTCTATTAAAATATAGCCCTTAATGAGTCCAATTTGTGGACTCATCAACACCCCCTACTTAAACATTTGCTTGTTCTCATGCAAACTCAATTTCAGTCGTTCAAAAAGAAGGTGTCTCAAACAGTGCTATACAAGACTCAATCATGAATGCACACAACAAAACTTCAAACTACTTATGCGGAGATTCGATTGTGTACTCAAAGATTCAAGTTGTGAGACACCATTAACAAAGATTCTCATGCTCGCAATACAATACTTGCTACTAATGCAAGTTCAAGCTCAACAAAAGTATCTAAATGACCTCACACAAAGAATAATTCCATATTCACACACATGATTTAATCAATTTAAGATCAGGAATCAGATGCAACGCTCACACTCAAAAGAGGAACACAATGGATGTTTTGACCCATAGGTTTGCCCTTATTTTCCAATGGACTTTCGGTTCTATTTTCTCAAGATCAAAAAGGTCTTTTTAAGGCTTGTAATGGGACCGAGTGCAAATGTATGGTCATTTAGGCTCAGTGACTTTTCCTCATGAGATGTGGCATTCTCAAGGCATCCTCTTCTTTTCCTTAATCATTTCTTTTTCTAGTGCTTCTAAGTCATCTTTTTATTCATCTCCATGGATTGCTTGGAAACCCAATTTCTTTTGTACTTTTATTCCACAACTTTTCTTTTTCCATTTTTTTGCAAAACCATGGGTTAAGGGAGACTTTTCATGCACTACTTAACTTCTCCTTCTCGTTTTTCACCGCACCCCCAAGTTGGATATTCACTAAACCACAAATCTAGGATTATAGGTAGTAAATCAAGTAAGGTCTAGGGTTCATCAAGGTTCTTTCAAAGAAAGGTAAGGCTCAAAGGGTGTTCAAGAGAGTTTCACACGCTCACGGGTAGGCCAGAAAAGAGGTATATGCCAAATTGGCTCACACTCTTCAAAAGTTGCCTAAGATCATATCAAGAGGAAACCTTTTTAAATCAATAAAACTAACATGGAAAATTCTGGCTTTCTTCATGCATAGTTCAAAGTAATCTAATCACACAAGGCATCGACACTTAAGTCAAACAAGAGTACAGACTTTCGCTAGTGTGCAACGGTCAATACACGAAAATCAATTCGATAAATGGCTAATCACAACATGATGCAAAGAGCTCACATATTGTCTATGCAACTTCATTTCGTCTCGTCGTAGCTGCGCATTCATGTTCTTTCGATTAAGAGAACTATTAAAATCATCAGTATTGATCAGAACCGAGACTTAAATTTTGCAAAGGAATAGCCACTTTCAACACAAGCGCTGGCGAAAATTTTAGAAAAATAATTTTTTTTCCGAAAGGGTTCAAAATCATTTTTGCAATTTAAAACAAAAGAGAGCAATGAGCTCAAACACCCATAGAAAGAATTGTAAAAATAATTTTAAATAGAACAACCCAAATATATACAAAACAAGACGAATATCAACACAAAAGGTGTGGGCCTCATCCCACTACAATTAAAAGCAATTAGTCCTCAAATGTATTTACAATAAAGTATCCAAAAGCAAAAGCATAATAAGACAGAGATGGAGGTAAAAAAAGGTCATGTCTATGTAGTCTCTGTCTTTTTCATAATTTCAGTAGTTGGTGTAGCAGTTTGTCTATGGGCATCAGTGCCCGGAGTAGCCTTAGACGGAATAGCAATGCTGGATCCACTAGGGGCTGTTGTGGACGTCTCTGTCGATGATGTCTGGATCATCGGCTGCACAACCGTCCCAATAAGATCTAGCAAGTCTCTGAATATGCCCTCCTCGAGGCCCTCCTGTGTCTCTTCAACATTCACAGATATCAACTCATCCTCAGTCTCTACATCGTCCCTCTATACATCTCTGGTGGTAACCAGAGGAATCCCTGGCATCTCAAGGACATCCTCGTCATCTTCTCTCTGCATAAGTATAATGAAGTCGGTGGCCTTCAAGTAGGCTACATCCTTCTTCAACTCTGCTATTTCAGCTCTTAATGCTGAAACCTCAGGTATCTCCCCTGTTTGTTCTCACAAGCAGTGACTCTGGCAGTCAGATCATCAATCATGGTCCTAAGAGGGGTCAATGCAGTCAAGATGGCACTGTCAATCATCCCTGGGATGGATCTCTCCAATTGCGTCTCCCTCACCTCCGCTGAATAGGCTAGCCGCCCCATCTTAAGGATCATGGCATGAGTGATCCTAGTAGGCTGAGAGGAAGAGGAGGCACCTGGGGTCTGAGAAGAAGGGGCGGGTATACCTAAAAACTTCGAGGCCAAAGTAGACGAAGGTTCTGCTGTTGGTAATGCATCAATGTCGACCTCTTGAGAAGTATCTACTGGAGCTGCTCTCCTCTCATCAGCCTCTTCTCATATGAACTCAGCTTCTATACGCTGGTTATCAGTGGAGGAAGACGGGGTGACCTCTATATCTCTCGTAGTATCCCAGGGTACTTCGGCATGCCGACATAACTCGGTGATCAGAACAGGAAAAGACACACATGTTTGCATCTGTTTGGCTCTCATAGCCATCTCCTATGAAACCAGCAGTGCTAAGTCGATCCGCCTCCTATCCATGATAGAACCAAGGTAAGACGCCTTAGGATGACGCATAATGGACTCGTTCTGGGATGTTATGATAGTGCTACTGAAGAAGCAAAACTAGTACCGGGAGGCAATGTTCATATCTCTCCTATCAATCAGAGCTCCTACATCCATCCACCTCGGGGTGGTGTTGGAGATCATCGGAGCTAACTAACTCTTCAAATCATCCAGGGATGGTACAATAGCCAAACCCTGGTAGGGCAGTACCGAGTGTAGCGGTCGACCCAATACAACATTAATATGCTCGTTGTGACACTCCACCTCCTTTGCTCTAACCATAACCGACTTCACAGGTCGGAACTCACTAGCCTTCTTCTTATTATTTGGGACCAACCCTCCATACGCTACGTAGAATTCCCAAACTCGGGAAGGAATGTAAGGACCCCGTGGCATAGTGAACTACTCCAACTCATGATATCTGAGTGTATCAAGTACCTCAACGTGCTTTCCTTCCAAACCCTCCATAGATAATAACTTTTCTTCTAAAATGGTTAGTAAGACATCACTTTTTAATCTATTCAATAGTTTGGGTAGAGGTGGAGCGATGGGGGGTGTAGGGGCTACTAGAGGTGGTGCTAGAGTTGGCGCTGAATCAATAGTCGTGGAAGTGATATCTGAGGGAGTACTAGCAGCTGTGTGCTGCGATCTAGTCCGGAGTGCATCCCTTCGGTAAATCAGAGGTTGTTCATCCTCTGATTCATCAAAATCTGGTTCAATATCTACTCCTTTTCTAGCCATATCTTTCTTCCTCTTGCCATTGTCTCCCAGCTGGAGGTTATCCCTTCTCCTCTTTGGAGGATATGATTCTCCTTCATTGATTGTAATGCCTTTAGTCTTTTTCTGTGGTTGCTCAGTTAAGTTGGTGCCAACCATATCTGCAAAAGATGAAGAGAAGTTAAGAAAACACAATCACACTCTAGCACAACAAATCTTGTTGCAAAAAAAAAAAAACTCGCCGATCTAGTCGGTGATTCGCCGAATACTTTTGGAGAGCAAGGGTCTGTCCGCCGAAAGGTACAGTGCATAAAGGTTTCAGGGGTATCATAGCAAAGGCAGTCAAGAGTACCTTCAGTGAGTCGCCGAGTGCGCTCGGTGACCTATGGCTTCTCGCCGAAAGTCACAGTTTCATTCAACTTGACCTGATATTAAGGGCGACATGGAGACATTGGGCGAAGCACCGAACGACCCGGCGAGCTCGACTCAGCTCGCCGAATGGTTCAATGTGCCCATTTTCAATCCATCTTCTCGAATTCAATCCCGCAAACCCCTGAAGCAAAATTAAAGCATGCACTAACTAAATTCGAACAAGGCCCATACTACCTATTACCCCAGGATACTCTGATTTCTCCCGAACTTGCTGCATTTGGATATTTGACGGTATGTACTATTAAGAGCGGTGTCACCCTCTCTATCATTGAGCAAATTTTTGACATTTAGCACATACATAGGTTACTCAGACTTCACGCAATCAATTAAAACCACATGCCAACACGAACCAACTTATCAAAAAGCACCAATATTACGAGCATTCGACAATTAGATAACACACAAGATTTTCGAATTGAACTAGGCATGTAATCATTCTAATCCGATCAGCGATGCCCATCACACATCAATAAGATACGATCATTGCGCAAGAGTTCAAACTATTCGAAAGTAAAATTGGGATTTGGCTAACTAACCTTTTGTGTCGATTAAACTATGATTGAAAAGCTAGGCAACAAAGATATCCAATTTAGAGAAGAGGTTACTCAACTAAAGTAGTAGTAGGATATAAGAATATTAATAATACTACCTTGGTGTGAATTTGTGAATATTTAAAATGATGGAAAGAGTAGGAGTTCAAATTTTAGAAACTTTGGCCAATATAAACCGTCTAGCTCGCGGTAGTTCGGCGACGTTAGTTGAGGTCGCCGATCCACTCGGTTATACACCAAGTGGTCACTTATCTCGCCGATTGTTACAGACTTGTCAATTTCTTGGGATCAAGATGGCGGTCTAAGTCAAAATCGCAGACCTGTTTAGCGGTTTGCTGACTGACCTTTTTCTAGCCAATCTGTGTTTTTCTCCACTTTCCTAATTCAAACCTACACCAATAACACACCATTATTTGTAAAAGCAAGTTAAAACATTTAAAATCTTGGGTTGCCTCCCAAGAAGAGCCTTATTTAACATCGTGGCTCAACGTGAGTCCTTACTCACTCCCCATTACTTGGATTGGCCCTAGTGTTAGTAGGTAACCCCAATAGTTCGTTTGAGTGAAGATGAGACACCACATAATTCAGGAGTGTACTGATCAGATGAATTGATCTAGAATGAGAGCCAACCATTTCATTAAACACTTCAACACTCTCATTCATCTCTTCCAACAATCGATCTTGTTCAGTGACTTTTTGGAGAATGATTTGGAGTGTGTCCTCGACACGATTGTTCTCCCTGTCTCTAGACTGCTTCCTCTCGTGAAGAGGTATGTACCTCCCAGGACTCTTGCACTGGTTTTCCACCTTCTGTTATTCTGGTGGCCAACTCATTTAGCTGAGTTACCAATGCGGTTAACTCGAAGTCTCGCTTGACTTCTTGGCTCGACTAAGTCGAGTTCCGCCATTTTCAGCGTCCATCTGCAGGGAACCTACCTCACCAACAAAGTTAAAGAAAAACAAAACTAAAAATAAGGTTAGTAAATTACAACTAAGAAGAACATAAATTCTACTAATCTAAAAATTCTCAAGTAACACCACTCCCCGGCAGCGGCACCATTTTGATTCTTTTCGTGACCAACGACACTAACTACGATTCGAGTGTCTACAATCGTCGATAATATAGTAACCTAACCAAGGGTTGGGGGCGTGTCCCAAGGGAGCGATTTTGAGAATTAATAGAAAAGTAAAATCTAGTTCTAACTAGTCGTAGCTAAACAGATTAATGATTAAAAACATTGTAAATCAAAGGGGGGGACACAAAACTGTCAAATATCAATTTGGGGGTTTTGTCACAAGTAAGTAAAAACAACAAAAATAACAAGAAAATCAAGTATGAGGGAGAGTTCTTGGGGTGTTACTGCAATACAAGTTGAGATAAATGGTTGGGTACATGCTTTCGATAGGAAATTTGCAAGATAATAGTGACTAGACTAAGATTTAGATGGAAATAAGTTCCCTCTCGGGCAACCTATCCCGTTTCAAATGTGTTCCTCTCAAACACCCATTTGTCGCATGACGACCAGCCTATGCCTTACCCCACTCACTCTCTCTCACTAAGTGTTAGGATATGGGACTAGGACTCACCCTCTCGAGCTGAACCTCATGTTGACCTACTCCTTAGGCCATCAGTCTAGCGGTCTTGGTTTTGCGACCTCCCTCTCGGGCATGCCGAAAACACATGGGTAGCTTTGTATTTGCACCTACAAACCCATTAAATTAAACCACAACCACTAGGTGAAATCACCATTAAAATACATCTAACCTATCAGCAAGCAAGACCCAACAATAATATCAACACATATTTGCTAAATCACACCCCAAGAATGGGGGTTTTTAGACACACATCAAAAAATAATTAAATACACCTAAAATGATAGTAAAATCAAATGGGTAAAAGAAATTAAACCTTGATTTAGGCAAAGGAAGAAGAATAGAGAAGACCCACTTCCAACTTGGGGAAGATGAACTCCTTTCTTCAAGTTTCCAAAACCCTCTCCAAACTTGAGAGTAAAAAGTCCTAAAAATATTGTCTAAAATTTGATAATAAAAATATGATACTAAAATATAATACTAAGTTAGAACACTCAACAAGTATTTATAGTTTTCAAAAATCTATGCTACGGCAGATCACTCAGAGACATTAGTCGCCTTTGCTATAGTTCATCATCGTCTTGCACCATCCTTCGACATCGTCGTGCTCTAGGTCATTAGGCGACATAGTACAACTTTGCGGACCTTCTCGGCGATACACTAACTGATCCCTTTTTTCCCCGACTTGATCCCTTCTTTCAGGGCTCAACGCACTGGAATAAAAGGTGAAGTGAGACCCTTCGGCGATTCGCCAAGTGGACTCGGCGATCCTTAGCTCTTCGTTTTCTTCTTCTTTACAGCCTTTTCGTTCCTTTTTGTGAAGTAGTATCCATGCTTTCCTTTAAACTTTAAATATCTGAAACTTAAAGGTTTTCATCAGATATTGAGATAAAATAAGCATTTGAGGACACAATTTCTATTAAAATATAGCCCTAAATATGTCCAATTTGTGGACTAATCAACACCCCCAACTTAAATTTTTGCTAGTCCTCAAGCAAATTCAAGTTCAGTCATTCAAAAAGAAGGTATCTCAAACAGTGCTACACAAGACTCAATCATGAATGCACACAACAAAACTTTAAACTACTTAAGCGGAAATTTAATTTTGTACTCAAAGATTCAAGTTGTGATACACCATTACCAAAGATTCTCATGCTCGCAATACTTGCTACTAATGCAAGTTCAAGCTCAACAAAAGTATCTAAATTCCCTCACACAAAGAATGATTCTATATTCACACACATGAGTTAATCAATTTAAGATCAGGAATCAGATGAAACGCTCACACTCAAAAGAGGAAAATAATGCATGTTTTCACCCATAGGTTGGCCCTTATTTTCCAATCGACTTTCGGTTCGGCTTTCTCAAGATCAAAAAGGTCTTTTCAAGGCTTGTAATGGGGATGAGTGCAAATGTATGGTCATTTAAGCTCAATGACTTTTTCCTCATGAGATGTGGTATTCTCAAGGCATCCCCTTCTTTTCCTTAATCAATTCTTTTTCTAGTGCTTCTAAGTCATATTTTTATTCATCTCCATGGATTCCTTGGAAACCCAATTTCTTTTGTACTTTTATCCCAGAACTTTTTTTTTCATTTTTTTTTTTTATTTTTTTTATTTTTTATGGAGGGTTTCCATTTTTTCGCAACACCATGGGTTAAGGGAGACTTTTCCTACACTTCTTGACTTCTCCTTCTCCTTTTTCACCGCACCCCCAACTTAGGCTTTTGGCCTAAATTCGCTATTCACTAAACCACAAATCAAGAGGATTATAGGTAGTAGATCAAGTAAGGTGTAGGGTTTATCAAGGTTTTTTCGAAGAAAGGTAAAGATCAAAGGGTGTTCAAGAGAGTTTCACATGCTCACGGGTAGGCCACAAAAGAGGTATATGTCAAATTGGCTCACACTCTTCAAAAGTTGCCTAAGATCATATCAAGAGGACACCTTTCTAAATCAATCAGACTAACAGGGCAAATTCAAGCTTTGTTCATGCATGGTTCAAAGTGATCTAATCACACAAGGCATCAACACTTAAGTCAAACAAGACTACACACTTTCGCTAGTGTACTACGGCCATTACACAAGAATTAAATTGATAAATAACTAATCACAACAAGATGCAAAGAGCTCACATATTATCTATGTAGCTTTATCAGGTCTCGTCGTAGTTGCACATTCATGTTCGTTCGATTGAGAGCACTATTCAAGTCATCAGTTTTGATCAGAACCGAGACTTAAATTTTGCAAAAGAATAGCCACTTTCAACACAAGCAGTGGCGAAATATTTTGAAAAATATTTTTTTTCGGAAGGGTTAAGAATCATTTTTGCAATTTAAAACAAAAGAGAGCCATGAGCTCAAACAACCATAGAAAGTAGTGTAATTTTTTTTTAAACAGAACAACCCAAATATATACAAAACAACACAAATATCAACATAAAAGGTGTGGGCCTCACCCCACTATAATTAAAAGCAATTTGTCGTCAAATGCAATTAAAATAAAGTATTCAGAAGTAAAAGCATAATAAGACAGAGATTGAGGTAAAGAAAGGTCCTGTCTACGCAGTCTCTCTCTCTGTCAGAGTCTTAGTAGCTGGTGTAGCAGTTAGTGTATGGGCATCAGTGCCCGGAGTAGCCTAAGATGGAATAGCAATGCCAGATCCACTAGGGGTTGTTGTGGACGTCTCAGTCGACGATGTCTGGATCATCGGCTGCATAACAGTCCCTATAAGATCTAGCAAATCTCTGAATATGCCTTCCTCTCTGCTCTCATGTGTCTCCTCAACATTCACAGATATCAACTCATCATCAGTCTCTACATCGTCCCTCTATAAATCTCCGGTAGTAGCCAGAGGAATGCCTGACTTCTCAGGGAAATCCTCTTCATCTTCTCTCTGCATCAGTATAGTGAAGTTGCTGGCCTTCAAGTAGGCTACATCCTTCTTCAACTCTGCTATTTCAGCTCTTAATGTTGAAACTTCGGGTGTCTCCCCTGTCTGCTCTCGCAAGAAGTGACTCTGGCAGTCAGATCATCAATCATGGTCCTAAGAGGGGTCAATGCAGTCAATATGGCACAGTCAATCATCCCTGGGATGGATCTCTAAAATCGCGTCGCCCTCACATCTGTTGAATAGGCTAGCCGCCCCATCTTCAGGTTCATGGCATGAGTGATCCTGGTAGGTTGATAGGAAGAGGAGGCACCTGGGGTCTGAGAATAAGGGGCGGGTATAACTGAAAATACAAGGACGGAGTAGACAAAGGTTTTGCTGCTAGTTATGAGTCAACGTCGACCTCTGGAGAAGTATCTACTGGAGCTGCTCTCCTCTCATCAGCCTCTTCTCGTATGAACTCGACTTCTATACACCGGATATCAGTGGAGGAAGATGGGGTGACCTCTATATCTATCGCAGGATCCCGAGCTACTCTGGCACGCCGGCATAACTCAGTGATCAGAACAGGAAAAAATAGAGACATTTGAGTCTGTTTGGCTGTCATAGCCATCTCCTATGAAACCATCGGTCCTAAGTCGATCCGTCTCCTAGCCATGATAGAACCAAGGCCAAGCAACCTTAGGATTATGAAAAATGGACTCGTTCTGGGATGGCATGATAGTGCTGTTGATGAAGCCAAACCAGTACTAGGAAGCAATGTTTATATCCCTCTTCTCAATCGGAGTTCCTACTTCCATCCACCTCGGGGTGGTGTTAGAGATCATCGGAGCTAACCAATTCTTCAAATCATCCAGGGATGGTACAATAGGAAAATACTGGTAGGGCAGTACCGAGTGTAGCGGTCGACCCAAAGCATTAATGACACTCCGCCTCCTTGCCTCTAACCATAAATGACTTCACCGGTCGGGACTCACTAGCCTTCTTCTTATTCTTTCGGACCAACTCTCCATAGGCTACGTGGAAATCCCAAACCCAGGAGGGAATGTAAGGAACCCGTGGCCTAGTGAACTGCTCCAACTCATGATATCTGAATGTATCAAGTACCTCAGCGTGCTTGCCTTCCAAACCCTCCGTAGATAGTAACTTTTCTTCTAAAATGGTTCGTCAGCCATCGCCTTTTAATATGTTCAACAGTCTGGGTGAAGGTGGAGCGACGGAGGGTCCAGGGGCTTCTAGAGGTGGTGCTGGAGTTGGCGCTGATTTATTAGTCAGGGGAGTTACAGCTGAGGGAGTACTAGCGACTGTGTGCTGAGATCTAGTCCGGAGTGCATCCCTTCGGTTAATCAGAGGTTGTTCATCCTCTGGTTCATCAAAATTTAGCTCAATATCTACTCCATTTCTCGCTATATGATTCTTTCTCTTAACTTTATCTCCCAGCTGGAGGTTATCCCCTCTCCTCTTTAAAGGATATGATCCTCCTTCATTGATTGTAATGCCTTTAGTCTTTTTCTGTGGTTTCTCACTTAAGTTGGTGCGACCTACATTTGCAAAAGATGGAGAAAAGTTAAGAAAACACAATCACGCTCTAGCACAACAAATCTTGTTGCAGAAAAAAACTCGCCGATCTAGTTGGTGATTCGTCGAATACTTTTGGAGAGTAAGGGTCTGTCCACCGAAAGTTCCAGTGCATAAGGGTTTCAGGGGTAGTATACAAAAGATGGTCAAGAGTACTTTCAGCGAGTCGCCGAGTGCGCTCGACGACCTATGGCTTCCCGCCGAAAGTTACAGTTTCATTCAACTAGACCTGATATTAATGTCGAGATGGAGACATTAAGCGAAGCGCCGAACGACTCGGCGAGTTCGACTCAGCTCACCGAATGGTTCAACGTGCCCATTTTCAATCCATCTTCTCGAATGCAATCCCGCAAACCCCTGAAGAAAAAATTAAAGCATGCACTAACTAAATTCGAACAAGGCCCATACTACCCATTACCCCGGTATACTCAAATTTCACCCGAACTTGCCGCATTTGGCTATTTGACGATATGTACTTTTAATAGCGGTGTCACTCTCTCTATCATTGAGAAATTTTTTGACATTTAGCACAAACATGGGTGACTCAGACTTTACCCAATCAATTAAAACCACATGCGAACATGACCCAACTCATCAAAAAGCACCAATATTACGAGCATTCGACAATCAGATAACACTGGCAAGATTTTTTGAATTGAACTAGGCATGTAATCATTCTAATCCTATCAGAGAGGCCCAGCACACATCAATAAGATACGATCATTGCGCAAGAGTTCAAACTATTCAAAAGTAAAATCAGGATTTGGCTAACTAACCTTTTAAGCCGATTAAACTATGATTGAAACGCTAGGCAGCAAAGAAATCCGATTCAAAGTAGAGATTACTCAACTAAATTACTAGTAGGATATAAGAATATTGACAATACTACCTTGGTGTGAATTTGTGAAGATTTAAAACGAGGGAAAAAGTAGGAGTTCAAATTTTAGAAACTTGGCCATTATAAACCATCCAGTTCGCTGTAGTTCAGCGATATTAGTTGAGGTCGTCGATCCACTCAGTGATACACCGAGTGGTCCCTTGTCTCGCCGATTGTTACAGACATGCCAATTTATTGGGATCAAGATGGCGGTCTAAGTCAAAATCGCTGACCTGGTCGGCGATGTGCCGACCTATTTAGCGGTCCGCTGACTAACTTTTTTCTAGCCAATCTGTATTTTTCACCACTTTCCTCATTCAAACCTGCACCAATAACACACCATTATTTGTAAAAGGAAGTTAAAGAATTTAAAACCTTGGGTTGCCTCCCAAGAAGCGCCTAATTTAACGTCATGGCTCGACGCGAGTCCTTACTCACTCCCCATTGGTTGGGTTGGCCCTAGTGTTAGTAGTTAACCCCAATAGTTTGTTTGAGTGAAGATAAGGCACCGCATAATTCAAGAGTGTCCTGATCAACTGAATTGATCTAGAATGAGAGCCAACAATTTGATTCAACACTTCAACACTATCCTTCATCTCTTCCAACAGTCGATCTTGTTCGGTGTCTTTTTGGAGAATGATTTGGAGTGTGTCCTCGACACGATTGTTCTCCCTGTCTCTAGACTGCTTCCTCTCGTAAGGAGGTATGTACCTCCCGGGACTCTTGCACTGGTTTTCCACCTCTATTATTCTGGTGGCCAACTCATTCAGCTGAGTTACCAATGTGGTTAACTCGAAGTCTCTCTTGACTTCTTGGCTCGACTCAGCCGAGTTGCCACCATTCTCAGGGTCCATCTTTGGGGAACCTACCTACACCAAAAAATTTAAAGAAAAACAAAACTAAAAGCAAGGTTAGTAAATGACAACTAAGAAGAACATAAATTCTACTAATCTAAAAATTCTCAAGTAGCACCACTCCCTTGTAGCGACGCCATTTTGATGCTTATCGTTACCAATGACACTAACTGTTGTTCGAGTGTCTACGATTGTCGATAATATATTAACCCAACCAAGGGTTGGGGTCGTGTCCCAAGGGAGCCATTTTGAAAATTTATACAAAAATAAAATCTAGTTCTAACTAGGCTAAGCTTTACATGGAAATAAGTTCCCTCTCAAGCAACTTACCCCGTTTCAAATGTGTTCTCTCGGACACCCATTTGCCGCATGAAGACTAGCCTACGCCTTCCCCCACTCACTCTCTCTAGCTAAGTGTTAGGATATGGGATAGGGTTCACCCTCTCGGGCTGAACCTCATGTCGACCCACTCCTTAGGTCATCAGTCTAGTGGTGTTGGTTTCACAACCTCTCTCTCGGGCAAGCCAAAAACACATGGGTGGCTTTGTATTTGCAACTACAAACCCATTAAATAAAACCACAACCACTAGGTGAAATCACCATTAAAATACATCTAACCTATCAGCAGGCAAGACCCAACAATAATATCAATACATATTTGCTAAATCACACCCCAAGAATGGGGATTTTAGACACACATCAAGAAATAATTAAATACACCTAAAATGATAGTAAAATCAAATGGGTAAAATAAATTAAACCTTGATTTAGGCGAAGGAAGAATAATAGAGAAGACCCACTTCCAACTTGGGGAAGATGAGCTCCTTTCTTCAAGTTTCCAAAATCCTCTCCAAACTTGAGAGTAAAAAGTACTAAAAATATTGTCTAAAATTTGATAATAAAAAATTGATACTAAAATCTGATACTAAGCTATAACTCTCAACGAGTATTTATAGTTTTCAAAAATCTGTGTTGCGATGGATCACTCGGCGACATTAGTCGGAATCACCGATCAACTCGGCGATTTGCCCTTTGGTGTAGGTCATCGCCGTCTTGCACCATCCTTCAGCATGGTCGTGCTCTTGGTCATTGAGCGACATAGTACTGCTTCGCGGACCTTCTTGGCGATGCACCGACTGCTCCCTTTTTCCGCCGACTTGATCCCTTCCTTCAGGGCTCAACACACTAGAACAAAAGGCAAAGTGAGACCCTTCGGCGAATCGCCAAGTGGGCTCGGCGATCCTCAAGTGTTCGTTTTCCTTTTATTTTCAGACTTTTAGTTCCTTTTTGTGAAGTAGTGTCCATGCTTTCCTTTAAACTTCAAATACCTGAATCTTAAAGGTTTTCATTAGATATTGAGATAAAATAAGCATTTGAGGACACAATTTCTATTAAAATATAGCCCTAAATAAGTCCAATTTGTGGACTCATCAGCCACCAGAGCCTTAGTCAACCCAAATGGCATAACCAAAAACTCATAATGACCATACCGAGTTCGAAAAGCCATCTTCGGAATGTCATCATCTTTTACCCTCGTTTGGTGATAACCCGATCGGAGATCAATCTTAGAGAAATAACTTGCTCCTTGAAGTTGGTCAAATAAATGATCTATCATTGGAAGAGGATACTTATTATTAATGGTCACCTTATTCAACTTTCGTTAATCGATACACATAAGAAGAGAACCATCTTTCTTTTTCACAAATAGAATTGGAGCACCCCATGGAGAGATACTCGGTTGGATGAAACCCTTATCCAACAAATCATTCAACTGTTCTTTCAATTCCTTAAGTTCTACCGGAACCATACAGTAAGGAGGAATAGAAATAGGTTGCGTATCTGGGAGAAGGTCAATACATAAGTCCATTTTCCGCTCGGGAGGAATACCGGGTAAGTAATCTGGGAACACTTCCAAACACTCATTAACAATGGGGACCGATTTAAGAGAACTGGTTTCGGAATCTACATCCCTCACCCTAACTTGATGGTAAAAGAAACCCTTAGAAATCATCTTTCTAGCTTTAAGATAAGAAGTAAATTGACCCTTAGGCATAGAATTTCCCCCCTTCCACTTTATGATAGGCCCATTCGGGAACTGAAACTTGACTACACGAGTTCTACAATCGATAGAAGCATAACATGAGTGCAACCAATACATACCCAAGATAACATCGAAGTCTAACATATCAAGCGCTACCAAGTCAACAAGAGTAACACTATGGGACAAGGAAACAGGGCACTTTCTATAGACATTGTTAGCCACAATAGAATCACCGACAAGAGTAGAGATAGAGAAAGGTTCTAACAACACATCCGGAAGAACATCAAACCTCATAGACAAATATGGCGTCACAAAAGACAAGGTACCACCGGGATCAAGTAAAGCATGTACATCAAGTTGGAAAACATTCAACATACCGGTAACTACATCCGGAGAACTCTCTTGTTCACCTTGAGTCTAAAGTGCATAGAAATGGTCTTACTTAGGAGCATTGGACCCTGCACCACTAGTAATAGCTTGCTTTCCCTCTCTCCCTTTAGCCATATGAATTGGTCAATCCCTTATCTTATGACCACTCTTACCACAACCAAAGCAACCATCCTTGCCGGCTAGGCACTTCCCATCGTGTTTTTTCACACATAGTACCATTAGACATAGGCAATGAATATCCATTACCATTACCTCCTTGAGGCTTAGGGTTAAACACTCTATCTTGGTTGAACTTAGGAGGAACATTAGAGGAACCTTGACCGGAAAACCTTTGTCGGAATCTAGAACGACCTTGTTCATCAGATCTTTTGTTAGAGAAATTATCATCACCGGTCTTAGCACTTTTTACCTCTCTAGACTTTTCCTTGAATATCTTCTCCTGAATTTGTTGTGCATGTACCATGAGATGAGATATGTCCATGTCATAAATGAGCATAGCGGTTCGACACTCTTTAACCACCATTTCTGACCCACCCGATACAAACCTACTCATGTTCGCCCTTGAATCGACAACCATTGATGAAGCATACTTAGACAATTTATTGAAATTTAGAGCACATTGCCTCATACTCGTACTTTCTTGTAGAAGGTTAATGAACTCAAACAGCTTGGCTTCCCTCATCTCAAGGGGAAAGAACCTATCAAGAAAAGAGGCCTTAAACTTCTCCCAATCAAGAGGACACACATCTTCTGGTCTACCTTCCTTTCATTGGTTATACCATATTTGAGCCATACCTTTTAGTTGATAAGTGACCAACTTCTCCTTTTCCACCTACATAACTCTCATGATCATCAACAGCTTACAAACCTCATTGATAAACTCTTGAGGATCTTCCTCAACTTTGAAACCAAGAAACTCCGGAGCATTCATCCTCGTGAAGTCCCACACACTTGAAGCTGCCGTATTCACATTAGGATTCATGAGAACCGCAACCTCCCTATTGGCTTGGGCCGTTACCGCCTAGGCCAAAAATGGAAAAGCAGCCTAATTCTGCATTAGAAACTTGTTCGTCCAAGGAATCGACCGGAACTTAAGGAGCTTGGGGAGGAGCTTTTTGTTCCGCATTCTCCCTCGCTTTCTTTATCGTACAAGCTCTTCGTGAAGCCATATCCTGAAGAACATGAATAAGGATTAGTATAGAGACCTTATTGAGTTAAACTCTATCGCACGATTTAAGAGTAATGAAAGAAGTGGAGTTTCCAAATCATCTTGTAGCCTCTCATTCATAAATGTGGCGCGCTTCACACTCATGAACAAGACTCTACTAGACGTAGCTTATGAGACATCTCAGGACCATTCTAAACCTTGTGCTCTGATTACCAAGTTTTTGACGACCCAGGGGTACCCCTAGATGTAACATGGCCTATATGTCTACAAAGGAGTCCATACAGGACACTTAGCTCTCATAAAATAAGAAATAGGACAATAAGAGTAAAATAATAGTCCAAGTCCAAAACATTTTATAAATGAAAAAAGAAAGTCTAAAACACTTGTCTCATCATAGCCATCTATTACAATAGAATGAAATTGGGCCTAGCCAATACATCATGTTCAAAAGATGTCACGACACAGGGATACCCCCTACATGTAACAAGGCATATAAGTCCCCGAGAGGCCTCATACAAGTCACTTATCATATCATAACATAAAGTAATAGAAAAGGTGCGGGAATTAAAAAATTTCAATACAATCAAAGTCTTTATAAAATGAGCGGAAGTCTAATACCATAGTCTTAAATGATCTAAAACAACATGAATAAAGTTTTGGGACGCAACCCATACTATAGTCCAAGACATAAAGGAAAACATAAAGTAAATCGGTGATCACATCCTCGAACACAATAAGGGCTCACCAATCTTCACTTCCTTAATCAACAACGAAGCTACCCACGAATGTTAGAATCTATGTCACCGGACTCTACATTTGATAAGAATTTAGGCAAGAGTATGCATTAGTACAATCAAGTACTAAATATGATGGCTAGCATAAACAACACAACATAAGCAATACTCATCATAAGACATGAGGCATAAGCATAATCGAAACATAATCGACATCATAATAAAAGAGGAATACTTCCTTAAGTAGCCTCACTTATCCTTAGCCAAGACATAGGTCATCCACCTCTTGTCAGGCTCATATCTAGGAAGGCATATCTAGCAACACTCCAATCATATCATCCTCATAGCATAAATACATTATTCATACTTACTTTTAAAGACATGGGGATTCACCTCAATGCCTAGCATATAAAGTTTAATGGGTACTTGCATATTGCCTTGCAGACTTTTAGATCGTGGGTACTCGCCTCCACAACATCATCATATGACACGGGTACTCGCCTTCATATCATTTCATAAGGATCATGGGTAGTCGCCTCCATGTCCATAAATCATAGAAAGAATGTGGGGACTTACCTCTTGTTCAATTCTAAGGAGTATGGGAATCAGCTCATATCCTTACATATGGAGGTCAACGGTAATCGCCTCTAGCCTTATAAATTTCATAAGCTTTTAGTCTAGATTCATTTTAGGTGAGAAATCCTTTTAACCTAGAATCATTCATGTGTGTATACCTTTCACATTCGTACATTCATAATTGAGAAATTCATATGGGAAGTATCCCTTCCTCAACAATAACATCAATTGCCAATGATTCATATCATAAGCTTTACTCTCAAAGCCCTAATTCTCATGATTATAATCTAAGCTTTATTCTCAAGAAATTAACATTAGGTTCATCATATATGTTTTAATCTCACACAATTCTAATCATAATTCATCAGTCCTACAAGGATATATATAACTCATAGAGTTTCCCTCACATGACATCAACCCCAACTATATCAATTGAACCATAAAATCATAGGATAGGCATGGGTACATATAATTTCGTCCTAAATATATGCAATTATATCAATTCAATTATAAACAATCATAATCCACTCAATTGGATCAACGCTCATCATAACCCAAAATATTGGAAGAAACCCTAACTAAAATTGGGGAAATTCTTCTTCAAATTGTGGAATTGTAGGGAACTCCATGGAAGGAAGGATCCCATGGATGAAAAATCATCATACCATAGTCACAATGCCCACAAAAGCTTGAAGGTTTGGAGACTTGAACTTGACCTAGCTTCCTCTTCTTCCTTCTTCTTCTTCCTTCTAGAGAGAGAATATTTGAGAGGAGTTTTGGGAATTCTTTTGAGATTTTGAGGGAATGACTTCATTGAGTGAGTTTAGGGGTAAAAAATCCTTATATAGGGTGTTTAGGTTTAGGCAAAACGACACCACATTAATTTAATTAAAACCAAAAAAAGTCCCATATTCCCCTAAAATAACTTCTAGTTGTCGACCCACGGAACCCTGACCAACGGATAGTCGACTGACCTATGGCCCATCCTGGTCAGTCGTGGTCCATGGTTAGAGAGTTTTGGCCAATCGATGAGAGGCTTACCATGGGGCGTGTACTCACTTACGATCCGTAGGTCCCTTAGTGGTCCATGCCTGGACCAATTTCAGAGGTTGCTATCCACGGCCACATCTCTGGTCTGTAGGTCAGCCCACGGGCCATGGTTGGCCCTCGTGGATGGCACCTGCAATTTCCCATAAGCTGCTATTTGCCTCATTTCGTATTCGGGGTGTTATATTATCTCCCTCTTGGTATCATTCGTCCTTGAACGAGATTCTAGGCGTATTTCTAATAAAAAAACCTAAAGAGTAGCAGCCCATCATGCATGTAACTCATCAAAATGCACACAAATGAGGAAGAAACCTCAACTCCAAACTCAACATGCTCAATGCAACATAAAGGAGTAGGAACTACATCTAACAACCAATTATGCATGAAACTTTCAGATTTCTTACACTTAAGGAGGATCTACATTCTCCAAACTCAAAAACAATGAACTACACAATCTCATGGAGCTCATTTGCAATTCAAACTCAAAAAGAACACATTTAAGGAGGGGATCTCCATCTAAGTTAAGGCATGTTCTACAACTCATCTCATGAAGTCTATTAGCAACTTATACTCAATACTCAACAACATGAGAAAAATAGTTCACAAAAGTCATTTTCTCTCAAAACTTAAGCTTTTTTCATGAACATGCAAATTTAAAGAAGTCATGGAAACACATAAAACACACATGACTTTAAACATAAACAAACCAAGACGAACTCATTACCTCAAGCTAGAATATTTGGGAAAAGATGAGGATACCGAGACATCATATAGGCTTCGGCCTCCCAAGTAGCACCCTCAACTAGATTGTTTCTCCATAACACCTTAACAGAAGCAACCTCTTTGTTCCTCAACCTCGCAACTTAGGGGTCTATTATTGATTTCACGTATCAGGACACTACTTCCAGTTCAAGTACCAACAATCGTGAGTAGTAATATAACCCAACAAGTGAGTTGGGGTCGAGTCCCAAGAGAGTGGTTCATACTCAAGAATCAATAGAAAAGCATAAATAAGATCAAGTCAATTATAGCTAAAAAAAATTACTAAGAAAAACATGATAAATTAAAGGTTGACACAAGTGTCAAATATCAAAAGGGGGGTTTGTAGTCAACTAGAAACTAAAAATGGCAAATAGTATGAAAATACAAATATGGATACGGGATTCTTGGGATGGGATAGGATTATGGGCTAAGGTAAACAACCGGGTAATTGTATTTAATAGTAAACCACTACAAATAAGTGAATAAGCTAGACTTTAGTAGGGGTAAACTTTCACTCGAATAATTTACCCCGAATCGAATTGGTTTCTCTCGACAATCAATACGCCGCAATGAAGCACAACCTTCGCTTTAGTCCATTCACTCTCTCGAGCTGAATGTGTGGAAAAGGGTTTAGGGTTCACTATCTCGAGCTGAACCCATGACAACCCAATACCCACAAACCATCGATTCACTAATTTTGGTTTTAAAACCTCTCTCTCTCAAGCAAGCCAAAAACATGAAGTTAGGATTATATTTGCAACTACAACCCATTAAATTCAACCACAATTACTGAATGAAATTGCAACACTCCGGAAAATGATAAGTTAAACTAGAGACTAATCATGGGACGAACATCTTGAATGAGAGTATAGGGGTCAAGGCCATGCGGCAACTGCCATGGCAAAGGGGCCAAGCCAGAGCTAAAAGGCCAAGGTTGCCCCTAGTCATTAGCTACTGCCTCAACCTTCACGAGAAGGACCACGAGTCGTGGTCCTCACCACGAGTCGTGGTCCTTACCACGGATCATAAAGGTGGGGTGTGGCCACGCCTTGGCCATGGGAAATTGGCCACCAAATTCCCTAGCTACTGCCTCAACTCCTACGGCCATCACTACGGCTCGTGGTCATGACCACGGCTCATGGGAGTCCTCGTGGAGTTGACTTGGGCAAATGGAAAATGGTCCCAAGTGGCAAGGCCACTGCCTCAATGACTACAAGAGGGAACATGACTCGTGGTCTTCACCACGACTCATATAGCCCCTCGTGGAGATGCCTTGGGCGTGTGAGCCTTGTTCCACCATAGGGGCTACTGCCCCAATCTTAACGGAAAGCACCACGAGTCGTGGTCCTCACCATGGCCTGTGAGGGTGCACGTGAACCTAGACGGGGTGAAGTTAATGAGGATCTTCTAAGTCGTTTCCTTATTTCATCCAATTAGGTGAGGGGTCCTTTAGGTATTTTAGGGGGTGGTTTTTATATGGTTTTAGGTCATCTTTCGTACATTTTCTAAACCTAAAACTTAAACTCCCAACTAAATTCCAAAATCCTTTCTTCTCTCTCTTGAGAGGTTTATCCATTGAAGAACAAAGAAGAAGGTCAAGGTTAGGGTTCAAGCTTCAACTTTTCACTTCAAATTTCGTGGGAAAGCTTCAACAAAGGTATGGGAACCTTGATTCATGGAATACTTTCCTCCATGAAGCCCTCTCAATTCAATTTCGAAAAGGGGTGTAAGATTCAAAAACTAGGGTTTTTATTCTAGCCATGGGTTCTTCCTAAAAATGTTTTCATTATACTATTTATGTATATTATAGATGACTTGATGTTTTAATGGTGATTTTATAGTAAAACTCCTCACGAACTACCCAATGACCCCATTTTCATTAATTTCAATGAAGGTATTGATACAATATGATTAGTACTATGAATTGTGGTTGTGTTAATTTGGTTATGAAACCTTGTCTTGTTGATGTTGATAATAGTATATCCTAAATGTAATTGTGAGACTTAGTTCATGACCTTAAAAGGGGGGCACATTGTGAAGGATTGTTCATGATTGTTGCTAGTTATTGACGAACTTATGAACTCATTTGAAAGGTGAGAATCCTATGACTATTGTGTGAAATGAGGTGTTGTTTGAAGAATAATTTCCCCTAGCCTTACACATGTTTATGTATAATTTGTCTAAGGTGATGTTGATGTTGTTTTGTTGATTGAAAGGCTAATTCTCATGAAAACACTATGAATAATGAGGTGAAAGTTACTCACCCTATAATGATTATTCTAAGGTGAAAGGTAGTTCTCACTTAAATGAATCTATGAGTTATTTATTGAATTGAATTGAACGAAGGGTAAAGTATGCCTTCACACATGTAAATACAATCAAATGCTAATTATGTATAAATGGGAAATAATGCTTAGTACCGCGTGGATATGGACAATGAGGAAAAGTCCCCTCCTCTAATGCAATAGGTTGGTTCATCTATAGTAAACTCATGTGATGGAAGCTCCTCCGCTAATACAATAGGTAGGGTTTCTAGTAATAATCTCCCTATCTCATAACTATGTGCCAAACATAGGACTTAGCTAGTGGATCCACTTAAAAGATAAATATGATTAGTTCTACCTTTGGCAAGTAGAATGCCTTCTTTTGGTGTGGGGTTATATGACACTAGATTCCATGTAGCTCACATGGTCTATGTCGGTTATTGCTAATTTTCCCTAATAATAATAAGATGATGATTATGATGGGAACTATACTATGACTTGTTAATGGGTTTACTTAGTAGGAGTGGGGGTATGGGACTTCACTTTTACATTGCACAAGTAGACTTTTTAGGAAGTTATGGAATGGTTTCCTTATGGTATGTTGATATATGAATTTATGTATTTATAATGAATGGACGGTGTTATAGATGACTTTCCTTATGTTAGTTTATGTAACGACTCGGAAAAATGATAGGTTAAGCAAGAGCCTATGACTTTGTGTTGACTTTATAATGAGGTTCTATGAGGGATTTTTATGTAATTTCGTTTTAATTGTGTTACATCCGACAATTTAAAATGAATATGAAGAAGCTTGAAATTGGAAGTAGTC
>JAJOOS010005334.1:0-80043 GCA_029582725.1 Solanum chiquidenum | reverse complement strand
TTTTAGCATAGACTAGTGGATCCACTTAGTAGTTAGGTTTTATTCCCTCGATAAGGTATATGACGGCCCTAGCAGCGTGAGGCAAAACTTTGTATCATCACATAGCTCATAGTGATAGTTGTCGGTTAGAGAAACTCCCACAAAGATATTTTATATTCTTATATACATAGAGTTTACTTTGAATTTTCATAGACAAGCAGATTTTATCTTATATCCTTGCATACAAATTGAGTTACTATTGCATTATTCAATACATTGAGTTGTTTTCTACTATTTTAAAAGCTTTCCATATATTGGATCTGTATTGTTGCGTTATATTGAGTTGAGTATCTAGAGTTGAGTACCCAGAGTCGAGTATCGTATTATTGAGTCGAGACTTATTTCACTAAGTTGAATATCTTATCATTGAGATGAGCCCTATTTTATCTTAGTTTAATTGAACTATGTTTCTTTGAGTTGAGTTGAGAAGAGGTAAGTATGTTTCTATTCCACCAGTTCAAGCTTATGTTTGTGCTTTAGAATTCCCCTTGCATACTTGTACATTCCACATACTAAGCCAGTTGGCCTTTCATTGATGCAGATACATGTATTCAGGATCATCAACATGTGTTTCATTGATACCACTTGCAGTTCCAGTTAGCTATGGTGAGCCTCCTTGCTTCTGTAGGATTTCAATTACTTTTCGGTTGCGTCAGGATGCCGTGGGCCTTGTCTCGACTTTCATCTTTGTCATTTAGAGGCTTCATATATAGACAATAGAGTATGAGAAGTGTGTTTCATTTATTTTGTTAAATATTTTAAAGACTTGAGTTGCCTATTTCTAGCGAGTTGAATATATTATTTTATTCAGAGTTAATCTTTTGAGTTAAATATTTTGTAATTGAGTTCAATGAATTTTATTCAGTTTTAAGCTTTGTATGCTTGAGTTAGTCTTCCGCTTGTAGTCAGCCAGGATGAGGGTTCGCTTGGAACTAAAAATGGTTCTCGAGTGCCGTCCACATTCAAGGTATAGACTCGGGTCGTGATATATATAATACTTAAATTTTGTTTAATAATTGATTTATATAGTAAGATATAAAAATGGTGTCGATTGAACCCTAAATAGTGAGACCGACAACCAAATAAGGAAATATCGAATTCACCGTTATAGATTAGAACATTATGCATTAGAGATATATACTAGGATATGAATAACAAAGAAATGTACCAAAAAAGAAGAAACTAACTAGTATCCACGGACAAGCAAATATCAAAATGACACGTTCTATTTATATTTAGAAATATTATGAAGTATTTTCACATATTATTATTATTTAAATAAAATAACAAAAAAATATTATATGATTTTATTATTGTTATTTAATATTAATAATATATGAAAATAATTATAATATTTCTAAAAATAAACTAATAGTATAATTTTGTTGTCTACTATCATATATACTAGTTAATTTAGAGAATATTTGTGCAATGACTAAATTTGGTAAAAATATTATTCGTTATATTTGAATATTAAAGGCATTTAAATAAAATCTTTTAAAACTGAAATCCTAATTATATATATTTTTTGTTATTATTATTTAACTATTTATAATATATGAAAATACTCATATTTTTTCTAAAAATAAATCGATAACATAATTTTATTGTCCACTATCAATGTATACTAATTAATTTGGAGAATATTTGTGCAATGGCTAAATTTGGAATTAATATTATTAATTATATTTGACTATTATTCATCATTTAAATCTTAGATTTAGATAATCAGATTGCATACCATGTTTGACTAAATAACCATTTCTTCTGCAATATATATATATATATATATATACACGTTATTTCAGAAATATAATGAAAAACAAAGATGACATTGATATTTACAACTATATGCTTCATTATTTTAGTTTGGACCACCATTGCCTTTTGTTTGGTTGAAGGTTATGGGTATAGTCGAAATGCAGATCTTGTCCTTGAGGTATAGTTTTCATATCTTTTATAGCAAAGTTTATATGTCGTTTTTCTTAATGAATAATTTGTAGTGAAATTAATTATGTTTGCAGACTACTCATGGAGATATTTATGATTGTGTGGATGTTTATAAACAACCAACTCTTTTACACCCGATGCCGCACAAAGAAAGAATCAAGGTGCAAGATTTATACTCATACAACTTAACTGATTTTTTCTTCTTTTCTTTTGAGAAACAAAAGTTGATAGCACACAATTTTGTTGTTTGTGATGTTTTGTATTTTTATCAAAGGTGGAATCAAGTTTTGGAACTTATAATTTTCTGAATTTTGATAGTTTTACTAAATTTAAAATAATAATTTATACATTTTTTAACAATTTGAAAAGAAAAATCTAATACTAGTAATTCACATAAGATGTCTTCTCAAAATGTCACTAATTTATGTTAAGAGTTCAAATTATAGATCCACGCTAATTATCTTATTATAGGGTTGAGTTTGCCCCAAACTATTTCTTTATATGATATCGTTAATTCATAATTAAAATCAAATTCTTAATAAACTAGCCTTTGACGATTTCATATAATTTCATCCAATCAATTAGTGAAGCCATGAATCTTGTTAAGAATGTTGAAGATTTAATATATAATTAAATATAAAATTAATTGTTTAATATATAGTATATGTAGTGTAACATTTTGAAAAAAAATAGTTAACTGTAATATTTTATGTTTACTTGTATATAATTTTACTTGTATTTTGTTTGAAATTTATCCTTTTTTTCTGCACGTATGGGCATTTTTGAAAAACCAGATGACAATTGCTAAAGAGCTAGAAAAACAAAGATCAGTCAAAGCCAAGCGATTGCAAAAGGATGAAAATATTTATTTTAAAGCAGAAGAATTCTGGTTGAATAAAAAAGGTTGTCCGATTGGAACGGTCCCTATTCGGCGAATCACACGAGAACAACTCCGAAGTGCCAAAGGTGCCTCCTTAAGCATGGCAAATGAATCCCTTGCTGAAGATATCATCGATGTAACTACTTCTTTAATAATTAAAATTTATTATTAATAGTCAACAAATTCAATTTCAAATAGATATTCTAACTAATTTAATGTAATACTATACTTTAGTTTGCAGGAATTACCATACGCGCAACTCCAGAAATAAAAAGTTTTACAAGTATCTCAGCCACTGTTACTTTGAATAATCCACAACTAAAAGGACTTGGCCAATATAGTTCCGCAACAATATTTCTTCGAAGTGCAGATGATGCGCCAAATTTAGAGCAAATACAAGCCGGATGGATTGTAAGTTTTTATTTCAAATCAATGATTTGAACCTATTAAGTATTTTTTGACGATACAATTTCCTAATGTCATGATTGTTTGGTTTAGGTACATCCAAAATTATACGGTGATGGACGTACTCGGTTATACTCCCATTGGACAGTAAGTATATTAGAAATTAATTGATATTTTTCTAAAAGAAATAATTCAAAAACATGCATGTAGAGTAAGTAAGTTTCATTTTTTTTCTGAAATTAAATAGATAGATGGCGGTCAGAAAACAGGATGTTACAACAATATTTGTCCAGGATTTGTTCATCTTGACAGTGAAGTACCAATAGATTATGCTTTCCCAAAAATCTCTAGGCCAATGTTTGGTGACGTTGAATTGAAAATTCAAATCTACAAGGATGAAGGTAATTGTAATACTTTGGACTATTAATATCAGCAAGTGTATATATATAACTCTGGTGTTATTTATTTTTGCAGACTATTATCTTTTCATACAGTCTATGTTTGTTATTGGATTTTGGCCGGAGACTATTTTCAATGAATTAAGAAATGGATCGCAAATAGTGCGATATGGAGGAAAGGCATATACACCAGCGGGTGAACCACATAGTCCACCCATGGGAAGTGGTGATTTTCAGTTAAACGATCCACGGATCACTTGTCATATGCGTCAAGTCCTGTATGGAGTGGGCGAAAATCAAGACGTTCAACCCAATATATCGTTGGTTGAAACTCATGATTCTAGATGTTACCATGAAGGAAGTGAGCATAATGCTTATGATGGTTACTGGGATTATAATTTTTTGTTTGGGGGTGCTGGTTTTTGCTGACTCCTTGTATTTTATTGATATATAAAATAAAGAAGCTACTATATATATTACTTCTTACAATTTTATGGTATTCTTCATTCAATTTAAATTTAATTTGTTAGTCTAGAGAGAATTAAGGAGAAAAGTTAAAGAGTTTAAAATCAACAAAATTCTTTTATGCTTGTAAAAATAATTTAATGTCGCTTGTAAAAATCATATTTATCTCTCTCCACTTACAAATAGAGGTCCACACAACGAATTAGGACATGAATACAAATTGGAGACATATACATCATTTAAGTTAACAAATTAGGAATATGAATAAAGAGTAATTTTAAAAAAAGGACTTATTTGAAACATTATTTATAATTTTTAAATGAATTAAATGCATATAAATCCTTAATTTAAATAATGAGATTTTTAACATGTTTGTTAAAATAATTTAATGTCCCTAGTAAAGATTTTATTTATCTCTATATATATAGCTAGATCGGTTACAAATAAATACTCATGTTACAAATTAGGACATTAGAATTGATGACATATACATCATTAAGTTAATAAAATATGAGTATGAATAAAGAGGAATATACCAAAAAAATACTTGTGAAATGTATAGATTTGTAACATTATTTATAATATTTAAATGAATTAAATGTATATAAACGTTAGATTTAAAAGATGAGATTGCATAAGATATTTGTTAAATAATTTAATTACTTTCCAAGATTGAACATTTATCTTAGATTTAAATGATGAGATTACATAACATATTTGTAAAAATAATTTAATCACTTTCCAAGATTGAACATTTCTCTTCGATCTAACGGATGAGAGTTCCCGCGTGCATGAAAGCTTTTTCACATGCTTAACAAATGTAAGTAGACTTTTCTTTGAGCCCCCAGGGGTAGCACAGCTAGCTCTTTGTATTATTGGCATTGGGCAGGTGAACCTGGCTACACAACAACTCTGACTCTACACTACAAGAAAACTGTGAATTACTTGGGAATTTTTCCTAGGGATGCTACCCGCAGAAATTTCCTATGAATTTACATGCAAAATTATAAAATTCCTAAGTTATACAATATTTTACCTGCGAAATTTTTTTCAAGGAAAATTCGCAAGTAAATTTGGCGCAAAAATATTACTTGGAGAATTAGTTGGGGAAATTAATTTGCAAGGTAATATTTTCGTAGATAAATCCGCAAGTAAATGAACAAAAATAAATTCCTTTATTATTTGGCAGAAGAATCCCCAAGTAAGACTACCTACGGTTTTAGTTGGGGATATTAAAAAATTAATTTTTTTAAGTTAGAGAATTACTTGAGAGTTTGGTTCTATGAATTTAGATATGGTTTTATTTAATGAGATTTTACACAAAAATTACATACCGAAGGAATTACTCAAAGTTTTGTCACTGCGGTATGCGGATTAGCTGGGGATTGCTTTAATTGAAAACACTCTTTTAATTAATGGGGTTAAAATTGGTGAAACAATTTTACCAATTATCATATACCATTAATTTTTTTAACAGATGTTTAATGTGTTATTAGATTCATAATAATAAATCTCTTAGTTTCATTTTCTTTATTATTTAAAACATATATTCTCATAATTATATTCACAATTTTCTTCTTGAAAGAGAAAAACACTCATTGTTTGAATTTTCATTATTCATTGAATTATCGACTAATTTAAATAACACTCAGCTATAATTTTGAAATATGGTTTACTACATTTCATTAAATTGTGTATTATTGAGTAATTAAATATATGTTTTGAGAAGAGGATATTTTATTTATGTTTGTTATTAGCATAAAGTTTAATTGTCTTGTACGACAGATACATTTTTATTAAATGAAAGATATTTTTGAATATATATATAAAAAAAATTATTTTGATCGTAAGCATAAAAAATCTTTAAATATTTTGAAATAAAATTTACATATTTGAAAACTACGTAAAAGTACTATAAATAATAATAATAATAATAATTTATTCAAATATTTTAAAAAGATAAATGAAAAAAATACGGTAAAAAAAAATATGTTTGGATCTCAAGATGCCACATGAGACGAAGGAAATACTTTATTTACGTATGCTAAAAAGAATGTAAGTTGAAATGGATGAAATACTTTGTTTAGACATATTAGAAATAGAGAATAAATATTATTATCTTTACATATTGATTTATTGAAGGAAAATTGGACAATAAAATGTAATTTTTGTGAATCAGTACTTCTGTAGTCTATACCACATCGGTGGATAAAGATAAAAAGTTTGGCCATATAAGGCTTCCTCCTAGATTAGTAATTAATATGGCTGCCTTCTAGTAACTAAATTAGGGGTGTGGTTCTGTTGTTAGTGTGCACTATTAAACTAATTAAATTTCGGGGGAGGAAAACCAATTATAAACAGTTAAATAAATTGACAAGGAAAACATATTAAATATAGAGAAAAAAAAAAGAACAAGGAAAAACAAAATATAAAGAAAATGAAAGGCAAAATATAATAAATAATCCCTTCGAGTTTCACAATTTTTTACCAAAACTTACTTGCGAATTTTTAAAATTTCTTGTGAAAAAATTAGTAGGTAAATTAAATGCGAAATTAATATCCCCAGGTAACATACTTGGGAATTTTAAAATTTGTAGGTAATAATTACCTACGAGCTTATTTCCAATGGATTTTGATTGGCAGGAAAATTCGCAACAAACTTCAATACCTACAGATTTTGATTTAGAATTCCCAAGAAATCCCCATGTAATTCGAGTTTTTCTAGTAGTGCTAGCAGAGGATCTAGTTCGACAACAATCCGCTTATCTTATATAAGATAATATATAAACTTAGCGTACCTACAATCGCTTGCTTGATTGCTCTCTTGCTTTAGCTACTTACTCTATAGGTAAGACTTTCATGAATGGCATGCTCGCGTGCCTTGTTCTTCGTTCCCCTGGAGAGCTACTTGAATAGCCGGCGGCACATGTCTTGGTTCTGGTTCTGGCTGATCCACTGACGTGCCCATTTCCGTAGATTTTTCCCATAATTCCAAGAGGAAAAGCCAGTAAGAGCACCAAGCTAATTCCCAATTACACTCCTTCAATTCTTTGGAATTCATTGATCTTTTTCTCCGTTCGAGAACCCCTCCTTCTTTCACTCCGCCCCGAAGAGTAACTAGGACCAATTTAGTCACTTTTTACGAAAAAAAATTCCAAACGACCGGAGCGGAAAACCTCTCCCGACAATTGGAGAAGGAGAAAGCCATTCCTATGGGCCTGGAACTGTGATGAATGAAGTAAGAATTTTGGGACATAACATCACATCATAGTAGGCTTCCGTCAGAAAGCCGTGCTGAATAGACTCATCCCCAAGCACTGTCCGAACAAGGTCCATTGTCCATTCCGGGGGTAATACCCTCCCGTTTTCATGGACACACCTGTTATATCCCGCACACATTTTCTTAAACATAGCATATTTGTTAAAATAATTTTAATAACTTTCCAAAATCGAACTTAATCACCTTCCAAAATCGACATTTCTTCTACAGTATATATATAAAATTGATAGGAATATCATAAATTTAATGAAAAGCAAAGATGTGTTATTTCTGATTAACAATTATTTTGGTCTAGTAGGAGTACAAACGTCGTTGCTGAGGTATTATCTCTTTTATACGTTTAATGTTTGATATTAGAAATGTTATATGCCGATTTTTGATGAACAATTTGTTGAGAAGTGAACTTATTTTCGGAGATATTATTCATTGAGATATTTATGATTGTATGACGCTTTCGCACCTTATATCGGACAAAGAAAGAATCAAGCAAGATTTATACTTCTACAATTGTGAAGGAGCTAGAAGAATAAAGATTAATGAAAGCCAGATGGTTCATCAAGGCATCATAATAAGTCGAGGCATTTGTGTTATCATTGTAGGACCTATCATGAGGTGTCCATCTCGAACCAAGGTTCGCGGCGGCACTAAATAGGCACCAACTTTAGGGAGCCCCACCACAATTTTTTTGTCCATCTCGCGCCACAAATTTTTTTTTCCATCATCTTACCTCCTTCTCTTTATCGTCATTTGGGTAATCACAAATCTACCTTAACGATGTTATGCATCCATGAGCGCTTTACCATTCTCGTCTGCGGAAGTTGGTGGTGAGTGTACTGACAGACTTCTCAGTCAGGAATTAACCGAAGAAAACTAGGAAGTTTGTGAGGCCCTTGCACCTCCGAATTTCTTTGAAGGAAACGGTAGAAGTGTCCATGGCCACCAAACACCGTTGAGGTAGACTTGCGTTTATCCAACTGACGGTAAAAGGTAGAGAAGTAAGCAGATGAATAGAAAAACTTGTGAATGGGAACCTATAAACAAAATTCTTTAAATTGGTGCTTGCAATGGTGCCCAATGAGTTCTTGGCTTGAGGTTAACACCTCATGACATGTCCTGCAACGATAACACCAAATAATCCGACTTGTAATGATGCCTTCTTGGGCTATTCCGATTGTTGATGACTGTTGCATTTTTCATAAATAATATTTTAATTTGGAGAATTGCAAAATGATTTGATGACTAACCGAAGAAGTGTCCATTGAAATAATATTCACTTTATTTGGAATTTTCAAAGTTGAAGTTGGAGTTGATGTTTTGTTTGACCATATTTTGTGTAAGGAATATTTAGAATATGAATGTACTTTTTAAAATATGGTTCATACCTAGTAATTTAAAAAACTAGCAGAATCATTCAACTCATTTAATTCGCCCCAAACATACGATCAAATTTGCTCTAAAAGAGTAAGAACTAAAAATAGATAGTCACATAGTGTCATTGATTAGATCCGAGCTACTACATATTATATACAAATATTATTTCACTTTTTTTTTAAATTGGCGTTAAAGATGAAATTATCTTTGTTATTGTTTTGGTAAACAATACTCCTAGTTGATTGTTTGCATGTATTGTTTATAAAAAAACATGAAACGTAATAATGAGGTTATTTTAAGAAATTTCTTTGCATTAAGCTTATAGTTTTGTCTTTCCTAGAGTCAACCCTAGGTACCAAATCTTCGGTGGATGGCCAATATGGCCGTCAGCCAATCTGGTGCTGGGCCGACACTCCTTTATGACTCTTCTTTTCCCATTATTCAACACCCAAGAACCTCAAATCCTATGTGTTTGCCTAACCCTGGGCTAGGAAACGTGCCTACAAGTTTGCCTAGAGATAACATGGATATGATGCCTAAAACAGGAGGAAAGCAATATGCTGATTTACTAAAAGTTAACAGTGAGGCCAAAAAGCCTCATAATGCAGTTACACCAATTCCCATCAAGAAAGTTTCCTTCAACAACGGAGTCCCAAGAGTGGTGTGGACTGAAGAGGAGGTGAACATAATGAATACAACAGAGAACCTTCAATATGCAGTGATCGCAAATTTTTTCTACGGATTCCGAAACAGTTTAATATCAAAGGAGAGTGCAAAATCGGCCTGCTAAGAAGTAGACACATACTAATGAGGTTTAGTCGACAGGAGGCCTTCATTAATATCATGGCAAAACCTAGCTATTACATATCGTCAAAGGATGGATATTCATACATGATGAGACCTCTGATTTTTTATGCAATTTTTTTTTATCTTGATTAAAAAAAACAACACAAACTATGGCATGGATTTCCTTTCCGGATTTAAAACCAACATACTTTATTAAGGAATCTTTGTTCTCACTTGCATCAGCGATCGGGAAACCGTTACATCTGGACACTGCCATTATAAATAAAACTCGACCTAGTTGTGCTAGGATCAAGATACAAGTGGACCCAAAGTCATAGAATTGGAAGTTGTTAATGAAGAAAATAAGACATCCAGGGTTGAAAGCATTAAGATTCAATATCATATGCTACCAAAGTATTGCAAACAATGTAAATTACAAGGTCATGTTGAATCTGAATGCAGGATTCTACATCCTGAACTTCGAAAGCATAAAGCAACATATGAGGAGGGAGCAGTAGAGAATACCCATCAGAATGAAGTGTCGTTAATAAGAGTGGGGAGACAACTTAAATAATGGCATCCAACTTGTAGAACTATTGTGAAGCAGGGGATGAACACTGATAGGGGACAAAAGTAATGCTAATAACTCGTTCGCAGCACTTATGGAGGAGAATACCAATAAGGGAACACAATCATCATCTACAGGGGTCTCTTCACAACCTGATCATAGTGAAACACACAATATTAACCAGGATGATGGGGAAACAATGGAGGGGAACATAGAGAACACATAAAGTACTAAACATTGGGTTACAAAGTCATTTGCAAAAATCAACAATGAAGATAATAACAAAGCAGGGGAATCTGATGAAATTATTCAGGGGATCATAAGTGATTTGCCAAAATTTACTGGAGGAAGTGTCGAGTGTAGCCCAGCCTCTGCAAAGGATTCAGACAATCAACTAGCATTAGTAAAAGTTCTTGCAAGCAGGATTAATGGAGAACAGAGGAGGGGGAAAGAAGAGCCCGATGGACTTACATCTAATGATTCCAGGGGTGAACCTGAGGGAGAAAACAATGAGTCGAAGACAGCAGAACTAGAGAATGATGGTGAATATGTTGAAAACAAAGAGCAGATGGACAAGGCAATAGTTATTATACCTGAAGATGTTATGGAACAAAACAAGGAGTTGAGTATAATGAGGGATCTTGACAATGCTATTTATCAGGAACCTTTGCAATCTGTCAGTTTAATTGAAGGGAGATTCTTTCCAATACAAGGCGAGCATCAATTAGCAAAAGGGGAAGATAGTAAGCAAGAGAGAGAAGGAGTAATAATACATGCTATTGCTGGCAAGTCTGCGCCAATGGAAGTCCTGCATGAACTGATCTCCCATACGAACATCTACCATGATCCTGTAGCGTATTCAAATGAGTGCATAATAGCTACTGAGGACATGGAGGTCAAGGAAGAATAGGGGAATGATTCTAATTTACAAAATGCTTGTAAACAAGCTGGGATCTCACCTATGGTGGTTTACAAGAGCAAAAAAAGCAAATCAAAAGGAGATAGTAGTTGTGTTGTTCCCACAAGGGTGCAAGCAAAGAGAGTGGTTAAATCAAGTTACAAATGAGCTACAAAGCATTGTTTTGGAACATAAGGTATGTTAAAACTCAACAGGCTTTTCATAGAGTTCAATGCTTCATAGACATCATAAATTTGTATTAATTGCTTTAATGGAACCTTTTCAAGACGCTAGGAACATTCAAAAATATAAAAGGAGGCTAGGGATGCAATATGTGAATTATAACACAAATGGGAAGATTTGGATATTTGTTAATCACCATATTTAGGTTGGTGTCATATCTGATTCTGAGCAGCAGCTGACATTGCTCTTAACCATGGAGGATGGATCTCAAATCTTGTCCACTGTGGTATATGTTAAATGCACAGCTGTTGAAAGATTAACTCTGTGGGGGAATCTTTATTCCCTTAGTTATAATTATTCATTACCATGGATGGTGGGAGGTGATTTCAATGTCATTCTGAGTGATGAAGAGAAAATTGGAGGATTGCCTGTTTATCCTCATGAATATGAAGATTTTTCTTGTTGTATTAATTCCTGTGACTTCACTGATATCATATACACTGGTAATCCTTTTACATGGTGGAATGGAAGGGTGGATGAGGGGTGTATTTTTAGAAGGCTTGATAGAGTGGTTGTTAACCAATTATTACTGGACATATATGATAATATTGGATTGCAACATTTATCAAGAATTGGGTCTGATCATGCTCCCTTACTACTATCTTGGGGGATTAGTAATGGTCCAGTTGCTAAGCCTTTTAAATTTCTCAAATTTTGGACTAACAGTGATGAATTTAAAGAAGTTGTGTTTCAAAATTGGTTGTCTGAAGAGGGTGGTGATATTTTCGTCCAATTGAAACACAAACAGAAGAGAACAAAAGTAGCATTGTTTAAATGGAGAAGAGAGAAGTTTGGCGATATTTTCAAGCAATTGACTATCAGAGAAAAGATTGTAAGGCTTAAAGAAGAGTTATTTCCGCAAGATCCTTCTCCTTTGTGTCTTAACAGAGCTGTACTTCATAAAGCACATACTGAACTGAAATTATACCTCCACTACGAAGAGGAATTCTGGAGGCAAAAAGTTAGTGCTCAATGGTTTGATGAAGGTGACAGAAACACCAGGTTCTTTCATAGTCTGGTGAAAGGAAGAAGGAAGAAACTGAATATTAACCGGATAAGGAAGGCTAATGGATCTTGGGCTGAAACAGATGGTGAAATTGCTAATGAAGGGGTCTGTTTATTTAAAGAACAATATTCTAAAGAAAATACCTCTGAGGATCTGTTTCTATTAAAATTCATACACCCTCTGATTGAGCAGGAAGACAATAACTTTCTAACAGCCCTACCAGATGAAAAAGAGATAAAAAAAAGTGGTTTTTGAACTTAATGCTAACAGTGCTTGCGGTCCTAATGGTTTTACTGGTTGCTTTTATCAAACATGTTGGGATATAGTAGACCCTGATATTATTAAAGTTGTTCATGCCTTTTACCAGGGTTCTACATTACCTAAGTCCATTACTCACACTAACTTGGTCCTATTACCAAAAAAAGATGTGGTTCAATCCTTCTCTGATCTTAGGCCAATCTGTCTGAGTAATTTTCTGAATAAAATTATATCTAGACTTGTTCATGACAGATTGGAGGGACTGTTGCCAAGATTGATATCTCAAAATCAAGCTGGTTTTGTTAAGGGGAGAAATATTACTGAAAATGTTTTACTTGCTCAAGAAATAGTGACTGATATCAGGAAAAGAGGCAAGCCAGATAATGTAGTCATCAAATTGGATATGGCTAAAGCATATGACATGGTAGATTGGAAGTTCCTAATCAAAGTGTTGGGAAAAATGGGATTTGATGCTATATGGTTAGATATGATTTGGAGGATTATTGCTAATAATTAGTACTCTGTATTGATAAATGGTCAAGCTTATGAATTCTTTCACTCTACAAGGGGAGTCAAACAGGGAAACCCCTTATCCCCTGTCTTATTTATTCCAGTTGTTGAGGTCCTTTCTAAGGCTCTAAATCAATTGTACCATAATGAAGATTTTAAGGGATTTGGATTACCTAAGTGGAGTGACCAATTGAATCATCTTTCTTATGCAGACAATACAATTATTTTTGTATCTGCTGATAAGAGATCTTTGCAGCTGGTGATGAAGATCCTCCACCTTTATGAAGAACAATCTGGACAACTTATTAATAAAGGAAAGATTTTTTTCTATATGTATAGTAAGGCATCTCAGGCCTCTCTACAGGTGATTGGAGAGGTTATAGGCTTTGTTAAAGGAAGTTTTCCTTTGATATATTTAGGTTGTCCTATTGGTCATGCTAAGAAGAAGAAAGTGTACTTCTTAGAGTTTATTAAAAAAATCCAGAATAAGCTTCAATTGTGAAAAGGAAAGCTTCTTTCATTTGGAGGAAGAATGGTTTTGATTAACCATGTGTTGCAGAGTATACCTATTTACCTTCTCTTAGTTACTAATCCTCCTAATTGTGTGATTCATGATATTCATAAGATGTTTGCAAAATTTCTATGGAATTTCAAAGTGGATGGTAAGGCTACTCACTGGATAGCTTGGAAGGATATTTGTCTTCCTAAAAATGGAGGATTGGAATTGAGATCCTTATTTGATATAGCCAAGTTTTTATTTGCTAAGCTGTGGTGGAGGTTTAGAACCACTAACACACAATGGTCTAACTTTTTGTGGAATAAGTACTGTAAAAAAGAGAGGCCACAAATAGTGGAATGGAATGGAGGATCACAGGTATGGAAGGCTATGTTGCAGGCTAAGGATATATTTGATTAAAAGATTTGGTGGGAACTTAAAGAAGGCCATACTAGTGTTTGGTTTGATAACTGGACACAACTGGGATCACTTCATCTGATGCCCAACACTTATATTCAAAACTCTATGGAATCAGTGTTTCAACTATGCAATTGGGAGGAATGGGACAATGAGGTGTTGAATGAGACATTCAATGATCAAGTGTGTACTCAGATTCATAAAGTGCTATGGAATATTAGGCTTACTGAAGGAAGGGATAAAGCATGGTGGATGTCTTGCAGCTCTGGTAAGTTTACAGTAGGTAAAGCTTGGGAGATATGCAGGCAAAGGAAAGACCCTATTGTTGATGTGATGAAGATCTGGGAGAAAAGATTACCTTTTAAGGTCTCTTTTTTGTTATGGAGGATGTGGTTTGGCAGAATTCCTATTGGAGAGGTTTTAATCAAGAGAAGAATGCTGATACTGTAGAATGTTGTTGTAATGCTAACGTGCAAGAAACATTTGTTCATTTGTTCATTGAATGTCCAGATGCTAAATTTACTTGGAAACAATTTTCAGGGGCAGCAGGGTTACAATTTGAGGTGATTCAGATTAAACAAGGGTTTGACAAGTGGTGGAAAGCAGATTGTGCTGCTAAACTAAAGCCCCTATTCAAGGTAGTTCCGATTTTTATTATTTGGACAATCTGAAAGAGGAGAAATATAATTAAACATGGTGGAAAGTTGAGTAGGCAGTCCATGATTACAGACATACACAGAAATCTATACTTGTTTACTAAGTATAGATATCCATGGTTGCAAGGAATTCCTAATAATTGGCCTATGTTGGTTAAATATTTAAAAGAATATGCCCCACTTGTGAGGCATTTGGTGGTTCAGTGGGGTCATCCCCCAAGAGGGAGCTTTAAGTGTAACACTGATGGATCCAATAATGGTAACATTGGAACTGGTTCAATGGCTTTTTGTGTTAGAAATGAGTTTGGAGACATGATTTATGGGGAGATAAGGTTGCTGGAGAAGTGTACTGTTCTTGAATCCGAGATTAAAGCTATTAAAATGGGAGTCGAATACTGCTTACAACATGAGTTATTACCATTGATTGTAGAAACAGATTCATTAATCGTTGAAAAGATTCTAAATGGGGTATGGGAAGTTCCATGGTTAATAGAACTGGATGTCAGATTTGTAAAAGAGATTATGTATAATTGGCAGGTGGAGGTGGTACACACATTCAGAGAAGGGAATTAACTGGCAGATTTGTTTACTAACTATGCTGTTAATTTTGCAGGAACAAAGGTGCAACAATTTAAAACATATCAGGATTTTCCACAGCAAGCTAAAGCAATCATTCAGCTAGAGAAAACACACACTCCTAATATACGAATAAAGAAGATTCCGAACAAGGAGTACAACAGACAAATCTACAGTGCGGAATCGTTCAATGATAGCACACTAACTTAAAGTGTTGGTTATCAACAACAAGAACAAATTAATAATTTCCACTCAGGGTTACATACTCAGCGTTATATTTGATGAAAAACCAATGATTACGAGTCTTGAGCAGTGGTATTAATTCCTATGGAGTTCAATCTGTTGAGATGAATAATTAAAGGTACTAAATCAAAAATAAACAAAGGAGGAGTAGTTGAAAACCTAGCCATACGAAATTACGAGCTGAAGTAAAAGCTACAATTAGGAATGTTGAATGCATTCATCGGAATTCTTACCTCTAGATCTAACTACGCGTTGCAGCTTCCAGGTAGAAGAAGTCTTCATTGGTGTTGAATCATGATGTCTGTGAGAGTTAGAGATGTCCAAGTGATAACAACCCATACTTGGTAGCTTTACAACATTAGCGGGATGAAAAAGAGGTTTAGAAGAAGTGTGGAGGTTTATGAAATCAGGGATGGCCATTGAAAAAGCTCTATGTTTTCCGAGATGGTGATGCTCACTGAGATTCCCAATTCCGTTGTCCTTTTGCTTTTGAACTTTTTTTTAGTTTCCTTTTTTCCTTTTCTGTTTTGTCTGGTTTGGACTACTTTAGATCATCTCCGATCCATCACTATTTTACTCTCTGGGTGTGTTTGGAAAATGTTTTTCAATTTTCTCATGTTTGGTTGGGTTAAATATTTTGGAAAATATTTTCTAAATCAACTCATTTTCCTCAAATTTAAGAAAAATGACTTCCCTTCAAAACTTAAGGAAAACATTTTCCAAAACTCTATTTCAACTTCAAATTACAATTTTTTTTATTTTAAAAAATTATTTTCAACTTCAAATTTTTTATTTTTCATCCCGATCCTCGACCACCCACCCCCCACCCAAAAAAAAAATCGAGTTTGTTTTTAAAAATTATTTTCAACTTCAAAATTTTATTTTTTCACCTCTACACTTGACCCCCGCACCCACCCACTCACCTACCAGCCCCCCACCCCCACCCCAAAAAAAAATTAAGTTTGTTTTTAAAAAATATTTTCAACTTCAAAATTTCATTTTTTCACCCCTACCCTCGACCCCCCACCCACCCACCCCCTACCACCACCACCCCAGAAAAAAAATAATTTAAATCTGTTTTTAAAAAATAATTTCAACTTCAAAATTTCATTTTTTCACCCCTACCCTCGATCCCCGACCACCTACCCCCTACCCAGCCTCCCACCCACCCACGCACATACCAACCCTCCCACCCCCCAAAAAAAATTTTAAGATTGTTTTAAAAAATATTTTCAACTTCAAAATTTCATTTTTTTCACCCCTACCCTGGATCCCCCACCATCCACCCCTTACCCAGCCCCCCACCCCCAAAAAAAAAATTAAGTTTATTTTTAAACAATATTTTCAACTTCATAAATTTATTTTTTCACCCCTACCCTCGACCCCCTCCACCCACCCCTACCAGCGCCCCTACCCCCACCCACCCACCCAAAAAAAAATTATGTTTATTTTTAAAAAATATTTTCAACTTCAAAATTTTATTTTTTCACCCCTACCCTCGACCCCCCTACCCACCCCTACCAGCCCCCCCACCCCCTACCTGCCCCGCCCACCTCCCTCCCAAAAAAAATTTAAGTTTGTTTTTAAAAAATATTTTCAATTTCAAAAATTATTTTCTGCTCTAGTATAAATAAAAGATATTTCTCAAAAACATTTTTCATTCATAAATCAAACACTAAAAATCTTTTCCAAAAAATATTTTCTAGTCACCAACCAAACATGAGAAAATAAGTCAAAAATCAACTTGTTTTCCAGGAAAACATTTTCTAGGAAAACATTTTCCTTCATACCAAACACACCCTCTACTCTCTATATTTGGAGAGTAAAACAAAGAATGGGTTCTTCAAGCACTATGTATTTCACTCTCTATTTTTCAATTATAGAGAGGTACTACTATTCACCTCTCTATTTTACTTTTTGATTATTTTAATATTATTTCTATTATATTACTAATTAAATCTTTGTCATTTGTTATTATTTTCTAATGTAATATAACATCTAAAAATATATTATTAACAAGTTACTACTTCCATCCAAATTAATAATTTTTCTATTTTATTTTTAAAAAAAATTTGTCACTTTAAATAGGTAATTTAAAGTTATTTTAATATTATTTATATTATATGAGATTATTAATTAAGTCTCTAATATTTGTAATTATTTTCTAAGTAATATAACATCTAAAACATATTATTGATAAGTATACTACTTTCATCCCGAATCAACAATTTTTTTAATTTAATTTTTTAATTTTTTTTGTCACTTTAAATATGTAATTTAAATTATAATTATTTTTCATTATGAAGTATGCACAAAATTTACATGATAATTCAAACAATCTACTTTAATGTGATAGTGATAACTTATTAAACTACACTTTTTAATGAGCATGAAAATATTTGATGCAATAGTTCAAAATGAAATAGGGGAAGTAAATTAGTACACGAAATAATTGGATACAAGATAAAATTGTTAATTTAAATAATTTTTAGCTACACCTAAAAAAATAAGGACAAAAAATTGCTCATTTTGAACTCTGTAATACATTAATAGAACATTTATGAGAGTAACGTAATAGTCTTGAAAGTTGAGTATTTATGTAAAATTTAAAATAAATTTTACGATGATACAATATTTATGATGTAATTATATTTATCAATGATTTCACTTTTATTTGAAATGTTCGTTAATATGTATTATATATAATACTTATTGCAATTTATGTTATTTAGATTAAAATATAGTTTTATATTAAATGAAGAATTTGAAAAAAATAAAATTTTGTATTACATAAAGATTATAGAGTGATTATTTGTAAATAGAAGAAATAATTTATATTATGAAATAAGAAAATAAAAATGAAATAGAAATAATAATATAATATTGAGGAAAGAGAAAAATATTCTTTTTTAGAAAGTAAAATAAAGAATTGGGTTGAAGTTGATTATCTGAAAAAAATTAGAGAACTCTATATTTGGAGAGTAAAATAGAGGATAGGGTTGGATCAACTTGTAGTTTCATTTATTTTTAATAATAAAAGGATCCATGGATCAACCTTTGATTAATTTTTTTTTTAAAAAAAGTTATTTTTATAAAAATAAAAAATAGGGTAAATTTTAAAAAGAAAAATATAATGAAAGTGATAAAAAGGTTACATCACGATTTTGGATATTCTTCAAATTTCATGGTCAAACAAGTGATTTTCAAATAAAGTAATTTTTTTTTAGAATCTGACATTAATTTGTTACTTTCTTACATTGATGATATTTTTTTAGGAAGTTGAGTTTTATAGAATTGGTATAATTTGAAAATTACCTACCTCACTTGTCATATGCGTCAAAAGTCACTGGGATTATAATTTTGTGTTTGTGGGTGCTGGTAAATGCACAGAAAGGGCAATTATGCCAATTCAACTCTTCACTTAATTAGGAGAAATTCCTGACAGAAAGCGATTTCTCCTGGCTACTTTTTTTAAGGGAAAAAGCTTAAAGATGTTATCAAGCTTTGAGAAAAGACTTATCTATGTCATTTGCTAAAAGTTTAGCTCATTATGTCATTTTCATTTGAGAAAAGATTCATCCATGTCATTGTAAACTAAATTTTTTTATGTTTTGCAAAACCTTTAAATGTCGTTACGGCCAGAGGCGGATCTAGGATTTGGAGGATCTGGGTGCCACATTGTTCAATTAAGATAAATGGGTCGGTTGCTTCAATTTTGGGTTACAATTTGGATTATTTATCTTTTTCGATTTTTATAAACAAATCGATCAAACATGCATGTTAGTAATATTTTCTTTTAGATATTTTGAGATTAGACATTACTAAACAATTCAAATTTTATTTCTTTTTAGGAATTAGATGCCTTATTCACTAAAACTTTGAGGAAAAAAGAGATTTTTCACTTTAAAAATTTGAGCTTGTATAAACCATCTAATAGTGTTAACTTAATATATTCATATTCCATTGACGTTATATATATAGTAGAGAAAGAATAAAAATTACAGTTTCAACCTAGTCATCTTACTTAGCAAGAACGTCGGAGAAGATCGAAAGAACCTTTAAATTAAAACAATTCTAATAATAATATTCATCATTTGAAAACTTAATTTTTTTTAAAACTACTATTTAAATACTCTATATTCTTAATAATATTTATGTGACGTTCATAATTCAGTACTCATTAATTGATAAAGAATAAACATGTAATACTCATATCAACAAATCAATAATTATTGAAAGAGAAAGCAAAAAAAAAAATTAAAATTATGATGAAAAGGATTCAAATTGAATTAATAAAGAATAGTAAATAAATATGAATGAATAGAAGAAAAAAACTTAAGCCCATCACACATTATGAAAAAGAAAAAAGAAAAGAAAAGAGGTTCATATAGCACAAGAGCAAGCCAAAATCAATGATGTTAGTGAGGTTTGAACCCACATTGCTCGTGTGACAGATTGTGTCCTCTGCCAATTAAAAAATGGAAAAATTGCAGAAATATCAACTTTTAGTTTACTTATTACCATTATCCCTTATAAGTTTTATAAATCTCCAAAATCCCTCATTTTCGCGCATCAAATTAGTGTATCTCGCACATCAGATTAATGTATCAGCGCATTAGATTATTGTATCTCGCGCATCAAATTAATATATCAGCGCATCAGATTAGTGTATCTCGCTCATCTGATTACTGTATCATGTATAAAATGTACATCAGATTAGTGTATCATGTATAAAATGTAATATATCTTACTTAATGATTAATGTATCTCGCGCATCAAATTAATGTATCAGCGCTTATATTATTGTATCCATTTGAGGGATTTCTGTAATTATAAACTTTTAAGGGATAAATTGTAATTTTGCCTTAAAAGTATGTGATTTTTGTAATTTTTCCTTAAAAAATTCACCATTTTATTTAGTGGGTGGCAAAAGTAATATATATTGATTACTTATACATATACATACATATATACATATATATATATATATATATATATATAGACACGTAAGAAAACATAATAATAATAGGGTTTACAAAAATAGACTATCTTGTTTTACATGTGAAAGTGAAGAACGTCTAGCTAATACTTGTCCCGGTAAAAATAATAGTAGAACAAGAAATGCCCAGCTTATAGAAAACTTCTAAGAAACCCTGATAAATGTAGATGAATACATGTCAGATAATGAAAGTATATATTCGGTTATAAGTATAGAAGTTGTAGAAGGAAGACACCACGATTCATCTGATTCGGAAGGAGAAACTCTAATAAATGAAATAGGATTAGAAAAACTAGATTTAAATATTAAAGATTACACTTTTGTTAATATACAATGTGATCATCAATTTTATAAAGGAAAAAATTTAGACAGTCAACAATGTTTTAATTGCACAGGATATCCTAGTAAAGACAGAAGGGTCAAATGCATGAACTGTTATATAGAAGGTTGTATTCAATGCATTGACAAAATATTTAATATTAAGATGATGGACTCAACTATAAACACAAAAGACCAAACTTTAAAAATTTTAGAAAAAAGAATTGATAGTTTAGAAGAAAGAATAAGTAAACTAGAAAAGGGGAAAGAAAAAATAAAAGAAACAGGACAAAAGGAAACCAGTCAAAATACAAAGTCAGAGGTAGAAATAGAGCTTTTTAATGAAAAAGAGAACTATAAGTCATTCGAAGGATTGATTTGTAATGAAGACAAGAAAATTAATACCATCAAGATTCTAACCAGAATTAAAATCCAAAATTACGAAATAGAAACCCTAGCTCTAGTAGACTCAGGATGCACAAAAAACATAATAAATAGAAGTATTTTGCCTTTAGAAATAATAAGAGGATTTTCAGAACCACAAAGCGCCATGCAAATGTATGGATCTTCAAATATATACAAGCATTATGTTAGTAATGCACAAGTAAGTTTCCTAAACACATGTGCAGATTTCTACAAACCCACGTATGAATTAGAAAAGATATGGGTTAGAGACTTAAATATTAGAGTAGATTTTGTCCTAGGCTTGGATTTTTTATTACATAACAACGGGAGTTGTCTCCTTACTAGACACGGAGTAATTTTTTCTAAAAATATGACTCAAACCGCAATAACAACATAAATGGTTCCAACAAAATCTAGGTACGTTAAAGATACTGATAAAAATACATCAAAATGTAATAAAGGAGAAGAATGTAATTGTAATAAGATACATATTATTGAAGAAATTGAACTTTTAGAACTAAGTTTGTCTGACATACAATTGGAAAAAAGTTACAATTTAATAGAAATAAATACAGAATTTTACAATTTTAAAAGGGGATTACAACATATAGGGGTCATAAAAAATCAAAAAGACCTAGAAGAGGTAATTTTTATTTTAGACAAATTAGAAATAATTGGAGAATGACCTCTGAAGCACTGGGAATCAAACCATATAACTTGTAGACTTGATATTATTAACCCAAAATATACTGTCAAAACTGCTTCAATAGAATCCACAAATGAAGACTTAAAAGAATTTGAAGTTCAAATAAAAGAATTACTAAATTTAGGAGTAATAAGAAGGTCAACTTCAAAACATAGGTCAGCTGCATTTATGGTAAGAAATCATAATGAAATAGTAAGAGGAAAGGTTAGGATGGTAATAAACTATAAAAGACTTAATGACAATAGTAGAATGGATGGATATAAATAACCAGACAAATCAGAATTAATAAATTGAATACAAGGAAGAAAAATCTTTAGTAAGTTTGATTGCAAATCTGGATACTGGCAAGTCAAAATGCATGAAGACAGTATAGAATCAACCGTTTTGACATGCCCAGAGGGACATTTCGAATGGTTAGTAATGCCCTTTGGATTAAAAACAGCCCCTCCAATTTTCCAAAGAAAAATGGACAATATATTTAGAGATTATAAATTTTTTATTCTAGTATATGTAGACGGTATCCTAGTATTTAGTAATAATACCAAAGAACATTTAGGACATTTACAAACGGTGTTTAAATTATTTATAGACAACGGAATTATAATTAGTAAAAAGAAAATGGAATTATGTAAGAATCTTATAAAATTTCTAGGGGTAGAAATTGGGGATGGAAAGATAAAATTACAGCCCCATATAGCTAAAAAAGTTTTAGATATGCCTGATAAACTAGATAACACCAAAGACTTACAAATTTTTTTAGGAATATTAAATTACCCAAGAAATTTTATAAAAGACTTGGGGAAAATAGCAGGACCCTTATATTCTAAAACAGAAACTCATGGACAAAAGACTTTCAATATTGAAGACATAAAATTAGTACAAAGGCTTAAACAAATGATAAAAAATATACCAGATTTAGCCCTCCCACTAGAAACTGACTACCCAATAGTAGAAACTGTCGGGAGTCTAGAAGGATGGGGAGCGGTGTTAAAAATAAAGAACAATAAATATGGAGACAAAAAGGATGAAAAAATTTGCGCCTATCACAGTGGAAAATACAAAGAAAAGGGAAACATGAGTAGTATAGATGCAGAAATTTTAGCAGTTATCTATGGTTTAAATAGTTTTAAATTATATATTATCAATAAAAAAGAAATTCTAGTAAGAACAAACTGCGAAGCTATCGTAAAATTCCACTAGAAAATAGAAGAAAAAAATAGTAGTAAAAGAAGATGGCTAAATTTTCTAGACGCTACATCAATATACAATATATCTTTAGAATATATAAAAGGGAAAGATAATTCCTTAGCAGATCAATTAAGCAGACTTATGAAAACTAATTATTTATTTTTCAGAATGAGTACAGGCAAGAACCAAGACAAGGCGTCCAACTCAAGTAACATTGGGCAAAAAGACGACAACACGAAAAACTCACGTAGCGAAAAATTTCACTTGCATATTGTGGTATAGTTTGAGGTTTTCTTTCACGATTTCAAGTTCGTGGTTCTTTGATTGTTCTCATTAATTTCTTCTTGTGAGTTAATCTTCATAAAATGTAACAATTAATCTTTATTGTATGATTCAATTTCATGATTATAAAATATTTTATTCTAATGTTACGAAGTTACTCAAATTATATGTGATGTGATATTAAAGTATGCTTGAATTATTTTTATATCATTAATTTTTGAGTAAAATTAGTATAACATGTAATTATTTCTTGCATGTTTAAAAGTTCAATTTTTATCTTGTTCTTGATTAAAATACAAAACTTAATATTCTACGCTATGTAATTAATAATATTTGGGTGAAATTTAGTTCTAATTAATTAAGTTGTTTTTTCGCTTTGTATGCTAAATAATATTGTTCATTTTTTGAGAAAATAAAATAAAGTATGCAATCTTTCTTGCATTCTTTTTGAATGAAGAATCTAAATCAGAGTTTTCAATTAATTGGTTAATGTTGATTTATTTTAAATAAAAAAATTATAATTAAATCTCTTTAAATTGAATCGTTATTAATATAATTAGGACGATAATAACAATAGATAAATTTTATGATTTGAAGAGCATTACATAAATTTTAGGTGTGACAACTAAACAATTCGTAGCAAGGTCGGAAAGCGCAACTAAACAATTCGTAGCAAGGTCGGAAAGCGCTGCTACCAATACACCACACACTAATAAAACAAGATAGTTTTAAGCAGTTTAAAATCAAAGCAGAGAAAGCGAAAGTAAATATTTTTTTAAGCTAATAAGTATAACATATCCAAAATTTAATACAAACAATATATAAGTCAATAAAGCGACCATGCTAGAACTACGAGCTTGAGGGGTGCCTGATACCTTCCCCTCGATCAACAAAATTTCTTACTTGGATTTCTAGTTCGCAGACCAATAAAAAATAGAGTCATTTCTTTTTTATTAGGGATCTAAATTAGGTGACTTGGAACACCAAAACTCAATTCCAAGTCCTGACTCTGAAATAAAAATAATCTCTTTTTAAAATATCTTTTTAATTTATTTTTTTAAAATTCAAATCCTCATTTGAAAAAAAATAGGGTGTGACATGTAGTTATTTTTTATTTTATTTTTTTTGGAACCCCAGGATAACCCGCAGCCGCTACAACCTCTGCCACAGCCTCTGCCCTTCGGGTAAGCACTCTGTGGTGAGCACTTTGTGCGCACACCCCCCACTGTGTAATAGCCTGCAAACCACACAGGGGATGTAAACCGCACTAGGCAAGCCCTATGCGACAGGCTCGACTCAGAAGACATTGAGGGGGGATCGATCCCGGGTCATCCGTATGGATAACCACCCTCCAAACCAACTGAGCCATCCCGAAGGACCATGTAGTTATTGTTGTCAATCAATTTTATCTAGTTATGTAGCTTACATATTATTCAAATGACATAATATATAAATGTATCATTTAACTTGACCTCATTTTACATTTATGCCCTTCTACTTTGGGTATGCACAAGTAGACACTTAAAGTTATAAAAAATTGAACAATTAGACACATGAGTCCTATGTGGCATAATACATGTATGTCACCATGTAGAACGCAGATTGTCATGTGGGATGCCACATAGGGTGCGTGTGTTTATTTGTTTGACTTTATGCAAGTTTAAGTGTCTACTTATGCACACCCAAAGTTGAAGGGTTTAAATGTACAATAACGCCAAGTAAAAGTGCATATTTATATATTATGCTTATTCAAACTTTTTCGCAAAACTAGTAAATTTATCACCACATAAAGTGTGGTGGAATGAATAAGAATTTTTTTTTATCTTAAATAAGAGAATTTTCTGCAGTTTGAACTTTAGATAAAAAATTAAATTGAAGTTAATTTTGTTTTTTCTAAATTAGAAAGTTAACTAGAGTAGTATGAACAAACGCAATGGGTTAATAGATCTATATATTCCTCCTAGCAGGTTAATTAACACTTTAATTTGTTGCAATTTTACTTTCAAATCCAACTTCTAATTATCAGTTCATTTTGCTATCCCATTCTCCGCTATATATATTTTCTCCCAATTTCATTTTAACTCCTAAGACGAAAAATATTATGAGGTACGAAAAATAAGTGAAATTAATAAACAATAGCTTGCGCCTATTCATATTTATCGCGGTTCAGTTTGTTATGTTTACACAAAATAACGTTTCTCATTTTGTTGTAAGTTTCCATCTTCATTTTCTTGCAAGTAATTATTAAAATTCTTGTCTTTGTTACATACTAATCAATTTTATCTTGCATTACATATATATATGAATAAACAGGTTGAAAAAGTTTCTTTCGAAAGACTCTGTGAATCCAAGAAAATTCTGACAGTCAACCAACAATTCCCTGGGCCAACTATATATCTTGGGGCCGGTGAAACTTTGGTCATGGACGTAGAAAACAAGGGAAATGACAACATTACTATGTATTGGTACACATTTATTTTGTATATCAATTTCAACAAATGAAATCTATTTTCATTAATTAACTGCAGAAGATATACCAAGCAACGAAAGATTAGAATTGAACTATAAATCTCACATATATTACGGTCAATCAAAATATTTGACAGTAAATTTTTTAAGGATAATTTTGAATTTTGATTGCAAAATGATGTTCAAACGATATTCATGACACGATCCCTCAGTAATATTCGCTCTCCTCACATTAAAAAATATGTTAATAAAATTTTGGTTTGACTTGGTGTCTACTTGTTCCAAAAGTTGTAGGCGTGGGGGAAGATACTTGAGATCAAAAACAAATTACAAATGGCTAATTCAAGCAGGCTCAATTGTACGTCAAAATCTAACATTATTATCTCATGACGAGGAAGGGACATTGTGGTGGCATGCCATTAGTGTATGGCAAAGCGCCACAGTTCATGGCGCTATTGTGGTCTATTCCGAGCCTGGAAGTAGCTGTCCCTATCCTCATGCTAATATTCCGGTTATTTTTGGTAACTACGTATATTATTAGTTATCAAACAAGCACGTTATAATTCCATAAATTAATTATATTTTTGTTAATTTGATTCATAGGTGAATGGTGGAAGAAGGGTCTAAAAGAGGCTGCACTTGAATATGGCAGCAAAATTATGAATTCTGACGCTTTCACCATAAATGGTCAGCCCGGACAATTTTACCCTTGGTCAAATAATGGTTAGTATTCACACCTAATTAAAAAAAAACTTTTTTGTATTAATCGAAGGACAGGAACTATCAAGATAGTAGTGGAGGTTGGGAAGACTTATCTTCTCAGAATAGTGAACGAGGCAATGGAAAAAAACTCTTTATTTTGGGATCGCGAAGCACAAGCTAACAATAGTAGCGATGGATGGACACCTTATTACAAATCCAGTATCTAGCATGGACTATGTCAAGTTAAGTGTACAACAGTCCATCGACTGTATATTAGAGGCGAATCAACAACCAGATTATTATTATATGGCTGCGAGAGAATACGTCACTACTGGTCTCATTGTACAATAAGATAATACAACTACCACAGCTATTTTAGAATACCAAGGAGATTACGTCCCCTCTACACAACCGTTTCTACCTTTTCTTCCTAATTCCTAAGGGTAATAGCAAAATTAGCACTTGTTTTATACCTACTACTTATATTTGTAATTTTGGGCTTAGCTTCGTGTTGTGCATATTATTTTGTTTGCTTTAGGTGGCGTACAAGTGGAACTGTCAACCCCCTGGCCTAGATATTGTCCAAAAATAATTATAGAATTTTTCGTGTGCATTTTATTATATTTTTTGTTTTTTTGTCTTGAATAGTTAGTTTCTTCCTATCATGCCTTAATTCAAAAATGTTTAATCTTTTATATCTATGAAAAATTATAAAAGTTGACCTAGATATGACCACGTGAAGATGGTTATTTTTCCATGATCACGGTTCGATTAAATACTAATATTGGATATTAATGAAAAATTACAAAAGTCAACCTAGAAGAGTTACTTAGCTAAGATTTGATGTGATTAAGACATATTTAGATGATGGTATTCCATTTATGAAGAGTGAGAATCAAAAAGTATTTTGACAAAAAATTAATTCAAGTTGATATTTATCACAAATAACTCAACTTTAGATAGGCTAAGTTGAGTGAGTAGAAAGGATTTAAGCTAATAAATGAGAGCATCATTAATTTGTCCAAAATTAGACAATCATGTTTTATAGGCCTAATTAATTGTGCCACCTTAGTTAGAAATTTTTGCACGAATTGCCCCTATTTTAAGGTGACCTTTAATTTTGCCTCAAATATGACGATTTTTAATTTTTGTCTCTATTGTTTATTTAATGAAAATTTGTGAATTGAAGCACCCTTATCTATGACCTAATTTTGTCAGGTATAAGTCTAGAAAATCTTTGTCTTGCTTAACATAAAAGTCCTAGGAATTGTGTTACACAACATATGTAGTGTAGTATCTCTATGATCTGATTTCTCTAGACTTATTAGAAAACTTGTCTTGCTTGACATAATTCTATAGGAATTAAGCGACATAACTTGTGGATTAGAGGCGAATCTAGGATTTGAAAGTAGAATTAAGCGACATAACTTGTGGATTAGAAGCAGATCTACGATTTGAAAGTTGTGGACACTGCATATTTTATGCGGTTTCAATATATTTACATATGAGATGATAAATAAGTTTTAGGCATAATACATAAACATGATCGTTAACTTTGCTTCAGTTGGCAACTATTCCCTCCAACTTTGGGAGAGCACAAGTAAGCACTTAAACTTCTGTAAAATTGAACAAGTAGACATTGTGTCCTACGTGGCACAATACACGTAGGACGCCATGTATGACACAAAATTGCCATGTAGGGTGCCATATAGGACGAACATGTCTATTTGTTTAATTTTATACAAATTTAAGTGTCAACTTGTGCACACCCTAAGTTAAAGGTCATAGTTATCAGTTGAAGCCAAGTTAAGAGTCATACTTATGTTTATGCCTAAATTTTATATCGTTATCACCATAGGGAGATCTTTGGCTTGATTGTTTGAGCAAGTATTTAATTAGGAGAGAATTGGGGTTCAATTCTACTAAACCACATTTTTAAAAAGAGGAAATACATAATTACCCCATGGAACTTATATCTTTTTTTTAAGTAGACACCTTAACTTTACGGGGGTCCTATTACCCCACGAAACCATCCAAAAGCACAATAAATACATCATTTTTTCACCATCAGTGCTCTCAATCCAAGAGTGTGTGCCACACCTCCAACCTATTTAACAAAGGTCGGGTTTTATCCTAACCCATTCATTTTTTAACCCATAACCCAAACCCTAAGAAACTTCCAACCCATTTCACTTTCACCTACCCTCGTCTCTCTCTTCGACCGATCAAAACCCTAAGAAACTTCATGAGGCGAAGCTAGTTGGTAACATTGCTGGTTGAATTTTTTTGAATAGTGGTGTCGAACGAAGAAGTGAAGGCTCATAGGTTAGTTATTTGAAAAATCTTTGAAAAAAAGTTTATTTTACATTGTAAGTGAATTTTGTAGTGATTAGTCGTTAGTTTGACATCTCTCCCTCAAAACCTAATTACAAGAAATTGATTTCACAGATTTTAAACAAAAAAAAAAATTAAAATGAGAAATTGCACATCTCCAACGGCTAACAATGGAGAATTTTGGGAAGGTGGTCTATTTAATGAAGAAGCTAATTCAAATTGGGAATGCCACATGGCGTTTTAACATTGGTTGGATGTTGTTTTTTTATTCCTTGACGCGCCCAACCTGCGTGACAACACTGATGGGTTTGAAACGGGTCAAAATGATGTATTTATTGTGTTTTTGGATAGTTTCGTGGGGTAATAGGATCCCCGCAAACTTAAAGTGTCTACTTTAAAAAATGATATAAGTTCCATGGGGTAATTATGTATTTAATAAAACAATAAAACCTCATTTAAATATTTACCATGAAAATGTTGTTGAGCAAATTAAAACGAACGACCTTAGAGGACAAAACTTGACTCTCTTTACATTTGGGCTTTGGCACTATGAAGTTAAACACACACATATACAGTAATATATATATATATATAGATATATCGACAGCGACATTCGGGTGCCGTGCTACCCCAAGACATGTATATTTAGATTCCCATGATTGACATAGATTTTGTAGGAACTAAGTTATGCATTTTACAGTAGAACTTGTGGGTTCTAAACTGAGCTTTTATCTCTATTGACATAAATTCAATAAGAACTGAACTACAATTATGCCTTTTCAGATAACTTGTGAGAGATTTACAAATCATAAAATTATGTCAAAACAAAAATTATTTGTTATTTCAATGTCATGGGTATTTTTGATCACTTGTCTTTTTTTTTACTTAAAGTACCGAAGGACAAAAATTAAAAATCATCAACTTTGAGGGTAAAAGTTAAAAACCATCGCAAAATAAGAGCATTGAGATCATATTTTTCTTCACCTTTATAAAAAAAAGGCTAGTTTCAAATACATGCAATAAAGTAATTAGTTTACAATAAGTATTGCCATGTTTTAATTTACACAAAAAAAATAGACAAAAGTCACAAGAAATATACACAACTAATATAGTTTGTCAAAAGTTAGCTATAGTTTTTCAATTACGATTTGTAGCTACATGTTAGAGGGAGGAGAGAGGCAAGCGAGATTGAGAGAGCGAGGAGAGAGGCAAGCGACAAAGGGCAGAGAGTGAAGAGAGGCGAACTGTATATGTATATCTGTCAAATATTTTTATACATGTAACTGGTACACATATGTATTTATATATATGGCGAGCGAAATTGGGAGAGGGAGGAGAGAGGCGAACTGTATATTTATACTTGTCATGTAATTGTATACATGTAACTGATATACATATGTATTTGTATATTTGGCGAGCGAGATAATTGTGTGAGGGAGGAGAGAGATGAGCGGGAGAGGGCAGAGACGCTAATTGTATTTGTATTATATATGTATATGTATAATTTGTATTTGTATATGTATAAAAGAGGAGAAAGGCAAGAGAGAGAAAGAGAGGAGAGATGCGACGTAATTATAGCTAAAATTAAGTTGCGAGCCGTAAATAATTCAAACTATAACTATGTTAGCTAATTAACTAGTATATGTTTATTTATCCACGTAATTTTCCCTTTTAAAAATTGGGCATATTTTTGGGTAAAGCAAATAGGCCGAGTGGCCCTTTTGCATAATTTTCCCTAAAAAACGCTTACAAATAAAGCCCAAACTGCAAATAAATCCTAGATCTTAATAATGAGATTGCATACCATGTGTGTTTAAGTATGTTAATTATTTTAATTCCTAAATTGAACCATTTCTTCTTCTTAATTTTTTCATCCTTTTTGTCTCCGTATTTATTGTTCTTTGTTTTTAATACCGCTCCCCATCCTTCTAGACTCCCGTCAGTTTCTACTATTGGGTAGTCAGTTTCTAGTGGGAGGGCTAAAACTGGTATATTTTTAACCATTTGTTTAAGCCTTTGTACTAATTTTATGTCTTCAATATTGAATGTCTTTTGTCCATGAGTTCCTGTTTTAGAATATAAGGGTCTTGCTAGTTTCCCTAAGTCTTTTATATATATATACACTTTCAGAAAAAAACATAAAAATCAAAGGTGTATTATTTTAATGGCGTTGAGACTCGTTACTATATGCTTCTCAATTTTAATTTTGAACATCATTGCCCTTTGTTTGGATGAAGGATATGGGTCTAGTAGAAGATCAAAAGTTGTTGCTGAGGTATAGAATTCATTTCTTTTATATGTTTAATATTCAAAATTTAAAAGTTTATATTTGGATTTTTAGTTTTTTGATGAATAAATTATTATAAAGTTAGTTTATTTTTGCAGACTATTCATGGAGATATTTATGATTGTGTGGATATCTATAAACAACCAAGTCTTCTGAACTCAATACTGGACAAAGAAAGAATAAAGGTATAAAATCTGTCCTTGCTTTAATTTGTGGTATTTTGATATTTCACTTCAACAAATTGTTTTCTACGTTTTGATATATCCAAATTGTTCGAGCTATGTCCCTTCGGGACATCCGATAAAATTGGAATGATGCAAAGAAGATTAGCATGGTTCGTGTGCAAGGGATGACACACAAATTAAAAAATTGTCTAAACTTTTAATCAAGTGAATTCGAGTCATCAATAGAGCAAAAATGGTCGGATCTCCTAGAAGATTATAAAAAAAAAATTAAAAAAAAATTGTTCAAGATATGTCTTTCACTCTCTCACTATTTAACTTGGGCTATTGGGTTTTCTTGGATCTTTTTATTCGATTTTTGGGATGATTTCATAGTTCGACATGATATTAGAGACAATCTCATTTCCATTCTTGGTTTTCTTTTATGTTGCATATTTGTATTGTATTATCATTCTCCCTCATTTTACTTATTGTTTTTTTATTGATATTTCATCCTTATTTTACACACGGACATTTTTGAAATAACAGATGACAATTGCGAAGGAGATAGAAAAACAAAGGTTACTGAAAGCTAAGCAATTGCAGAAGGATGATAATATTTATTTTAAAGCAGAAGAGTATTGGTTGAATAAAAAAGGTTGTCCAATTGAAACTGTCCCTATTCGACGAATGACACAAGAACAACTCCAAAGCGCCAAAGATGCCTCCCTAAACTTGGTAAATGAACACCTTGCTGACAGTACTATCGATGTAACTACTTTTTTTTTAAATTATTTCTAATTACACATATTTATTAGAACTTGTTGAGATGATACACCTTTCAGTTAGTTAGCACTGTTTCAGTTAGTTAGAGAATCAGATTGGTAGACCCAGTTAATTATTGTTGTATACAATGTTAGTTGAGTCAGTTAGGATTAAGTCGTGTAGATTAGATATTTTGCTTAAACGTTCATACATGTATATATATGGATGATAGTACTTGGAATAAGATACTTTTATTTTCCCTAATCAATCTTCTGCAATTCATCTCTCTGCTCAATTACAGTTTACAGAACTCATCTCACCTCCATTGATGGAGGTTCAGTAAGCTTGATAACTCTGTTTTCGACATGGTATCAGAGCACAGTGTGATTCTCTCTCAAGCTTACTTCACATAAATCTCAGTCTCCATTACAAATCCACTTGATCATTTTTTTTCTTCTCTCATTCATTCATCAATCATGGTTTCCACTGAAACTCAAATTGATACAGGAACTCAAGTCGATCATACAGGAACTAACCCACTCGACTTACATCCAGCTGAAGTGTTGGATCTACACTTGTGCCGGTCGTTTTCGATGGTACTGGATATAGATCTTGGAGGAGAGGAATTATGTGGGGTATCTCGGTGAAAAATAAAATGGGATTCATCAATGAAAAATGCGTCAAACCTGATGCAACAGATCCGACCTATGGGCAATGGGAAAGATGTGACGACATGGTCACTTCATGGATTCTGAATTCACTTTTTAAGGACATCGCAGATAGGCTTCAATACGTCAACACTACAAAGGAACTATGGCAAGAGTTGGAGGATATATACGATCAACCGAATGGTGAGAAGTGCTATTAACTCCAAAGGGAAATCACTGATCTAACTCAGGGAACACTTGACATCGCCGGATACTATACAAAATTGAAACGGTTGTGGGAAGAGCTAAATGCATTGGATGTTAGTGTCTCATACAGTTGTGCCTGCACATGTGGAGCAAAGACAAATATGCATCAAACTGAACAAGACAAACAGTTGATTCAATTTCTAATGGGGCTTAACAATATCTACACTATGGTGAGGGGGAATATCTTAATGATGAACCCTATTCCATCTATAGCACAAGGTTTCTCCATTCTTATTCAGGAAGAAAACAGAGAGAAGTCTGACCTCCAAATCATTCTCTCATGGAGTCCACGTCTCTAAATGCCGGTGTATACAATACTGAAAAAAATAATTTCAGGACAAACTACACTCAACACACCAATGCTAACAATTCAAAAGGTTATTACACCAATACTCAACAAACAAATGCTGGTACGAGTGGAAGTAATGCATATAGAACCAATCAATCATCACATAAGTCACACACAAACAGACTCTCTCATCTGTTTTGTGACTATTGCAAAATGTCAGGGCACATTAGAGAGAAATGTTACAGGTTGCATGGGTTCCCAGTAGATTTTAAGTTTACAAAGGGGAGAAATACAGGTTCAGCAGCAAATGTCCAAGGAGTCGGATCTGAGACTGATGACAATTACCAGCAGCATCAAGGCCGAAATTTGACAAAGGAACAACACTGCCAACTATTGCAACTGCTGAAAAAATTACAACTAGGAAATGATCCTGAGTTCTCAAAAAATCTTAGTGGGGCTGCAAACTTCGCAGGTATATTGGCTTGCTCTACTTATAAAGAGATAATGAGTAATTTGTCATGTAAATGCTTCAATTCTTCTGATAAGTATTGGCTTTTAGATTTTGATGCCTCAAATCACATGTCCTACGATAGAAAACTCCTCACCAACACTAGACCTTTACCTTATCCCTTTTTAGTCACATTGCCTAATGGTTATAAAGTGAAAGTAACTGAGATTGGTGATGCTGTCTTGAGCCCAAAGTTGACTCTGAACAAAGTATTATTCGTCCCTAGTTTCAAATATAACCTCATCTCCATTCATTCCTTAACAGTTCAACTCAACTCCATTGTTAATTTTTCTGCTCATTCGTGTATATTGAAGGCCCCTTCAATGAACAGGCCTCTGGAGATTGGTAGAGCAAGGAATGGATTGTACTACATTTGCTTAAAGTGTCAATTCACCAGTTTACTTTAAATTCTGTTGAGTCTCATAATGTATGTAATTCTTGTTTTGTGTCTACTTGTACAATTCTTTCTTTTGTGCCTGATTGTAAACATTCTGAGTGTATGTCTGATTGTACAAGGTATGTTGATTTGATTACTAGCAGTAATAAAGATACATGCTGCACAACCAGCAACCCCATTCCCATTTTCCCATCTCTTGTAAATAGTTCATGCTCACACAATAAAGTTGTTGGTTCATCAAATGTGTCTTCAATTTGTTCACCCTTTTCTGATACTTGTATTGATTACTTGTGGCATAATAGATTGGGACATGTACCATTTGTGAAAATGAAAAGTATATCTAGCATCCCTGTGAGTTTTTCTCCCAAACAACCTTTTATCTGCACAATTTGTCCCATTGCCAAGCAAACCAGACTACCTTTTCCTACCAGCAACTCAGTCTCCAGTAAACCTTTTGATCTTTTACATTTAGACCTATGGGGCCCTATTATGTAGAAACACATAATCACTACAAGTATTTTTTGACCATGGTTGATGACCACCGCAGGTCAACTTGGGTACACATGTTAAGCTGCAAAAGCAACACTTTACAAATCATCAAATCTTTTGTCCAACTAACAGAAACCCAATTCCATGTCACCATAAAAGCCATAAGGTTAGACAATGGACTGGAATTTAGTTGCAATGGAGCCTCTACCTTCTACCAGTCTAAAGGAATTATTCACCAAAAATCTTGTCCATACACACTACAACAAAATGGTGTGGTGGAAAGAAAACATAAATATCTCCTTGAAATGGCTAGACCCCTGATCATGTTTCAATCCAAATTATCTCTTAGATACTGGGAGAGTGTATTCTCACAACCACTTACCTAATTAAACAGGCTACCCTCTGTCATTCTAAAAAACAAATGTCCTTATGAGATACTATATGAAAAAAAACCCGCATATTCCCACCTAAGAACCTGTGGCTGTTTATGATATCCCACAGTTCTCAAATCTCACGAGATAAGTTTGAAGCTAGAGCTACACCCCATGTGTTTGTAGGGTACTCTTTTCACACAAAAGGTTATAAGGTTCTCAATCTAGCTACTAAAAAGATACATGTATCTAGAGATGTACATTTCCATGAGCATGTTTTTCCATTTGCTGTCACTTCTTTTCCTTCCTCTTGTATGCCACAGTCTGTATTACCATCTCACTGGGATACTACTCTTGTATGTGTTCCTACTCACATTCAAGACATGCATTCACCATTAACTGGTATTGAAACTTCTACACCAATTAGATAAAGTGATAATTCTCCTGCCACTACAATACCATCATCCACCTCACCTATTCCTGCCACTACACACCTCACCCAACCTGTTCCTTCCAACATCACAACTGAACCTAGAAGATCTACCAGGACCCATACAAAACCTTCATATCTCCAAGACTATGTCTGCACAATGCCTACCTTGACAGACCAAGTTTCTGCCAGACCCATCAGTACTTTGAATGCTCTTTTTGCCAATAGAAACCACATTTCTTTCACTGCCCTTAGTTGTGCCAATCAACAGTCTTTGAGAAGCTTTTCACATGACAGTGAGCCCAACTCTTATGAGGAGGCTGCCATGAACCCTGCTTGACAAGCAACCATGACCCAAGAATTTGATGCTCTACATGTTAATCACACTTGGAATTTAGTTCCTTTGCCTGCAGGTAAGAAGACCATAGGTTGTAAATGGGTGTACAAAATCAAACACAAAGTTGATGGCAGTGTTGAAAGATTCAAAGCATGACTTGTGGTGAAAGGCTACATCCAACAAGCAGGCATTGATTACACAGAAACTTTTTCACTTGTGGTCAAAATGACTACAGTCAGGGCATTACTTAGTGTTGCTGTAAAAAAGGGTTGGGGGATGTATCAATTAAATGTTAATAACGCATTCTTACATGGTGACCTACATGAAGAGGTTTACATGGAAGTCCCACAAGGGTTGCATGTTGATGGTCCTGATTTGGTTTGTAAATTGAAGAAATCTCTATATGGTTTGAAACAGGCTAGAAGGCAATGATATGATAAACTCACTGAAGCTTTCTGCACAAAAGGTTTTGTTCACTCAGCAAGTGATTACTCCCTATTCTACAAAGTCACATCATCCTCAACAGTGTTTGTTGCTGTGTATGTAGACGACATTATCCTCACAGGAGATGACCTCCAGGAAATTCAAGACCTTAAGTCTTTCCTGCACCTTCAGTTCAAGATCAAAGATTTGGGTAAATTACACTATTTTCTGGGACTGGAAGTTCTCTATTAGACTAATGGCCTTATTATTTCTCAGAGAAAATTCACATTAGATCTACTCAAGGATTTTGATTGTCTTAGATATTCTCCTGTTTCTTCTCCCCTTGATAGTTCTGTCAAACTGCATGCTTCAGAGAGGGCATTATTACCTTATCCTACTCACTATAGAAAGTTAGTTGGAAAGCTAAACTTTCTCAGCAACACACGTTTAGACATTGCCTATAGTGTACAACACTTAAGCCAGTTTATGCAATCTCCCCGAGAACCTCATTTCAAGGCTGCCATACATGTCCTCAGATACTTGAAAAGTGATCCTACCTTGGGTTTATTTTTGTCAAATGCTCCAAACTATGACCTCAAAGCTTATTGTGACTCTGATTGGGCCTCATGCCCAGATTCCAAGAGATCAATCAGCAGATACCTCGTTTTACTAGGAGATTGTCCTATTAGCTGGAAATCTAATAAGCAAGAAACTGTGTCATTATCATCTGCCGAAGCAAAATATAGGTCCATCGGGAAAGTTGTTGGAGAATTGGTTTGGCTTAGAAGTGTCTTGATTGAACTGACCATTCCATGTTCTGATCCTACTCCAGTGTTTTGTGACAGTCAAGTTGCTGTCCATATTGCTCGAAACCCAGTGTTTCATGAACGAACTAAACATATTGAGGTAGATTGTCATTTTGTTCGTGATAAGCTACAAGATGGATTCATATCTCTGCACCACATTTCTACTGTAGATCAATTGTCCGACATTCTAGCCAAGGCTCTCACAGGAATTAAACACACGCATCTCTTAAGCAAATTGGTTGTGGCATCCTCACTTCCAACTTGAGAGGGGGGTCTTGAGATGATACACCTTTCAGTTAGTTAGCACTGTTTCAGTTAGTTAGAGAATCAGATTGGTAGACCCAGTTAATTATTGTTGTATATAGTGTTAGTTGAGTTGGTTAGGATTAAGTCGTGTAGATTAGATATTTTGCTTAAACGATCATACATGTATATATATGGATGATAGTACTTGGAATAAGATACTTTTATTTTCCCCAATCAATCTTCTTCAATTCATCTCTCTGCTCAATTACAGTTTATAGAACTCATCTCACCTCCATTGATGGAGGTTCAGTAAGCTTGATAACTTTGTTTTCGACAGAACTATTATTAATTTACAAATTTGAGTCCATATAGTTATTAATCAATTTATACTTTGATTAATTTTATAAAGAACTATTTCAGTTTGCAGGGATTAGCATTAAAGCATCTCCAGAAATAAATAGATTTACAGGTGCCTCAAGTATCATTACCTTGTATAACCCACAAGTAAATGGACTAGGCCAATACAGTTCCGCAACAATATTTCTTCAAAGTGGAGAAAATGCAACAATTATTGAGCAATTACAAGCTGGATGGATTGTGAGTGTTTTTTTTATAACAACTGTCAATACACCTAAAGAGCACCTAATCCAATACAATCGCCTTCTAGGAATTGAAGGGTATTGTGAGTATTAGGTCAATAATAAGCTAGTTGCAAAACCAAACCCTCTACAAGTTTACAATACTTTATCTTTCTTAGCACTTGATAGACTTCCCCAATTGGAATTTACATTTTAGCCCGCATTTCTAACATCACATGTCCATTTACAATCAGAAAAGATATGTAAAGAAGTTTCTTCAAACTGGTTGTTGCATAAACAACAACTATCATTTTTCATAGGAATATGTAATTTCTTCAATCTCGAGCAACCTACCTTGAACCGCCAACCAAACAATAAATCTAGGTTTCTACATTCCTCTAAAAAATTCCTTTTCGCCTTATTACTAGCTACCCCAAAAGTAATCTCTGTGCTTGCTATCCACCTTTTTTAATAAACCTCATTACTACCCCAAAGGTAAATTTTCCTATTACCTTTTTTATACTTTTTAATTTTATTTCCCTAAACTGATTTTTTTTTTATCTTTTCAAAATTTTAGGTACATCCAAAACTATACGGTGACGGACGGACTCGATTGTATACTCGTTGGACAGTAAGTGTTTTAATTAGAAATACTTTATCATATCCTTACTCAATTTAGTTAATTGATTATAATAGTTTTTGTTGTGTGTTAGGAAGACGTCCACCAGAAAACTGGATGTTACAATACAATTTGTCCAGGATTTGTTCAAGTAAGTAGTGAAATACCAGTAGATTATGCTTCCCAAAAGTCTCCTCTCCACAATCTGATGACCAAGAATTGCAAATTCAGATCTACAAAGATCAAGGTAATTTATTAATTTGTCATGTCATATATGTTTATTAATTCAAATTTACCTTAAGTATCTTCTATTAATAATAAATAATTGCAACACATACAGAGTATTATGTTCAGTTGGCCACAATGTTTGCTATTGGATTTTGGCCTGATACTCTTTTTAAGGAGTTGAGAAACGGGTCTGAGACGGTGCGATTTGGAGGGAAGGCATACATACCGGCGGGTGAAACAGAGTCATACAATCTAATTCAATCAACTAATCACAATAAGATTCCGAAAATAACATCTAAATCATTCACTTTGAAAAATGGGTCAAATCAACTCAAAAACTCAATTCTGAAAATGAGGTTTGAATTCAAAAATATTTACTTGAAAACGTTATCTAAGGCATTTGGAACTCATTGGTGAAAACCATTTCGAAAAAGGAGTTACAATCAGTTCACAACCATCATTTTACTTAAAGATTCAAGTTCTTGGAAAATCTTGTCTTGTGCTAATCAAAATCTCAAGTTTTGATGTTAAAATCCAAAAATGATAAAAATGAAATGAAGTTTTAGGGTCACAAAGTCTTACCCAAATAATTTAGCACAATAAATCTCTTCGAAATCACCTCCAAAGGTTTTCCAAAACTCAAAATGGAAGAAAATTGGGTAAACCCCCGAAATTACAGGTCTAAAACCTCTCTAATCTCGCAAAAGCGGACATAGATGCACTTAAGCAAACGTTGCTAATGCGACTCCCGGTTTGCTTAAGTGAACCCCACTTAAGTTGCTTAAGCGGGCTGGCCTTTGCAATGGTGAGGCCCGCAGACACCAACAAACACAATCAACTACAAAATCATCAAATGGTCCCTCAAAATTCGTTTAGAATTTCATACACATAAATCATAAATTCCAATTGAATAAATTCGACGTTCCAGACTCAATGGAACCATGAAAATATGAATTTGAGGTCTCCTTGATCCGGAATTCATGAAAGTCACAAGAAATGAACATACGCCTAAAGAGGCTAAAACAAGCTCGCAACCTCTGAAAATTCAACCAAGACCTTACCTAGACCTTAAATAATCCCCTGAATCTATGGAACTCCTGGAATTCTAATACGAGCATCCAAACTCTGATTGTTGACAAAAGTCAATCCAAAGGCTAAAATTTCATAATTTTCCAACTTAGGACCTCAAATCCTCAAAGAGACTTCGAATCTTAAACCGATAACTATTTTAGGTCAATTTCCACATCCTAGAACTGATGAAATCGACGGAATTCCGTTCTAGCACTCGAAACTTCAAAAGACACCAAAAATCCCTTTTATCAACTTTAGCCTTTCAAATTTTCAAAATTTCCATAATTCACAACTTTTAACACAAAACTCGAAACAAATTTCAAAACTCATTCAAAAATAACTCGGAGTCAATATTGGGAGGGGTAAAAAAATAATTTTATGAAACTTTCTAAAAGTGACCAATCGAGTCATTACAAAATCAGATACTAATGCTAACAAAAAATTAAATCAACACTAAGAATGACAATAATGTTGAATATTTATTTTTTAGGTTTATTTTGATTTAGACATTTACAATACATAACCTAATTTTATTTTTTCTTTAATGGTTAATCATGTAATTTATACTTGTTAGACTTATTTTAGTATGATTTAGTACTTTTAAATTATAATCAATTTCATCATGTCTTATTAATTTGCATATTTATTTTATACGATTTCATTATTATTTTTTGTTGAATATTTTAGTGTCATCACTCATCTCATATTTTGTGTTATTTTCTTAAGAAACATATTAGATAATTGTATTTTGGTAGGACTAAAGAAATATCTGAAGCACAAATTAATTATTTGCTTGTAAGAATACTTTATCAGGAAAAACCCGAAAAATCCGAGGTTGAAAACTTTGACCTGCTCCTTTAGGCCCAAAATTTTTCTCCCTACACATATTTAGTTGAACTGCCGCAAGGTGTGGCCTAAATGACATTGTTTTGGGTATTTTTTTTAAAAAAAATCCACTAATTTTGGAGCTAATTATTTAGATAATGCTAGTTTGCAATATTATAAATTTTACTAAATTTTAGTGTGTCCAGATACATCCAAATATGTCTATACATTATGTATTATATTTAAAACAAATTAAATGCATATAATCTTAGATTTAAATTGTGAGATTGCATCGCCTGTTTGTTAAAATAATTTAATGCCGCTAGTAAAGATCATATTTATCCTATCCGTATAAAAAAACACTTACAAATAAATTAAAGGTCCACATAGCAAATTAGGACATTATTACAAATGGGAGACATATACATACATATATATCATTAAGTTAACAAAATTGGAATATGAATAAAGAGGAATGTACCAGAAAGATAATATTTATGCAATATCTAGATTTGAAATATTATTTATAGTATTTAAATGAATTAAATGCGCATAAATCTTTAATTTAAATAATGAGATGTCGGACATGTTTGTTAAAATAATTTAATATCTCAAGAATTGATGACATATACTATATGATATACATCATTAAGTTAATGAAAAGGAGTATGAATAAAGAGGAATGTACCAAAAAAAATACTTATGTACTGTATGAATTTGGAAAATTATTTATAATATTTAAATGAATTAAATGTCTATAAATCTGATATCTAAATGATAAGATTGAATAAGATATTTTAAAAAATAATTTAATCACTTTCCAAGATTGAACATTTGTTTTACACTATATATATAAGTGATAGGAATATCAAAAACATAATGAAAAGCAAAGATGTGTTATTTCTAATTGAGCTGAGTGCAAACGTCGTTGCTAAGGTATAATGTTTATCTCTTTTATACGTTTAATGTTTGATATTAGAAAAGTTCATATGTTTATTTTTTATGAACAATTTGTTGTGAAATGAACTTATTTTAGGATATCAAACAACCAACTCTTCCGCCCTCAATACAAAGCAAAGAAAGAATCAAGATGTCAGATTTGTACTTTTACAATTGTGAAGGAGCTAGAAGAATAAAGATCAATGAAAGTGGAATGGCTCATCATAACTAGTCAAGATATTAGTGTAGAACCTATCATGAGGTGCTCACCTCGAGCCAAGATTCACAGGGGCACCAAATTAGCACCTACTTCAGGGCACCCCGCCACAAATTTTTGTCTTACCTTCCTTTTCTCTATCGCCATTTAGGTAATCACAAGTCTACCCCAACGATGTTATGCATTTGGAGAACTTTACCATTCCCGTCTAAGGAAGTTGGTGGTGAGGTGGACTCATAAACTTCCCATGTCAAAAATCAACTGTGGAAAACTAGGATATGAGGCCCCTGCACCTGATAATTTCTTTGACAGAAACGGTAAAAGTGTCAATTATTGTCAAACACCATGGGAGTAGATTTGCGTTTACCCAACTGACTGTAAAGGGTAGGGAGGTAAGCATATAAATAGAAAAACTTGTGTTGGGAAACCTATAATCAAGTTCTCGAAATCGGTGCTTGCGTTGGTGCCCAGCGAGTCCTTCGCCTGAGGTGAACACCTCAAGATAGGTCATGCAACGGTAACACTAAATAATCCGACTAATTATGATACCTTGTTGAGCCATTCTACCGGTTGATGGTTGGTGCATTTTTTCGTAAATAATATTTTTGGAGAATTGCAAAATGATTTGATGACTTCCTTCTCGCCCTTGATTACAAAGCACCACAATCTAAAACTGTCAAAAGAAATTGAACATGATTGTTGCAAATGTTCATTCCTTAATTTCACAATCATAGATGTCGTCACAAGAGAATAGGGGGAGGACTTATTAAAGGCATATCTGGGGGAGAGAGAAAAAGTTGAAATATAAAGTAACAAAACATCCATTAAAATGGAAACAATGTTTGCATACCGAAAATGAGCACACAGATTGTGGGCGTTTGATCATGAAAATCCAAAAAATATTCACTTTATTTAAAATTTTAAAATTGAAGTTGGAGTTTTGTTTGACTATACTTTATGAGTTTTTGTAAAGAATATTTAGAAAATGAATGTAATCTTTTAAATATGAATTATACCTTGCAAGTTCTAATAATTAATAAAGTCACCCTACTCAATTAATTCACCCAAACATACAATCGAATTAATTTGCCCTAAAAGAGTAAGATAAAAAAAAATATGTAGTCACATAGAATCATAGATTAGATTTCATACATGAACTACTACATATTATTACAAATATTTTTTCATTCTCTTTGAAATTATTGAAGTTGGAGTAAAAAAGAGAAAATGGTTAAATGAACCCCCAATCTATTAGTCAATTCTCAACTACACACTTATAATTTACGGGGGTCCTATTACCCCCCTAAACATTTTAAAAGTGGAATATATTGCCCCTTAAAAGATCACACGCAGATTTATGGTAAGCAGTGTGTTGCACGCACGGTGCCACGTAACATATATGGTACTTTTTTTATATAAAAATATTATTATTCTTTTTCTTTATTCTATTTCCCTTCTATGTTTTTTCTTTTTTTTCCAGCCGGTTTCTTCTTTTCTTTTTCCTTTTTCTATCCTTTTCTTTGACTAAAAATTTTCTGCCATTGAAGTGTAAACTCCAAGTTCCATCTGTAACCTCAAAAAATTTAGTTTTTTAATCTAAGTTACCAACTATTTTCTTGTACAACTATTTCAACATATAATATTTGGACCTTTTTCAAAATTAATTTGTGGGTCTCATACCATTGGATATTCATCGGCTTCAAAAACTTCAATATCTTGATTTTGGGGAATAATTTTATCAGAGATATCCGTCGCCAACCGAAAATTTGACGGAGCTATAGATCTTATATATGCATATGAACTTTATTTTTCCGGTAAAACACAATAACATAGTCAATCTTGAATATCTAGGTTCGGTATTTAATGGGTTTTCTCTTATGAGAATATTGTTGGAGTTTGGAAAGATTAAAAAAAAGAGAATGAAATATGAATATAATTGGTGAAATCCTTAAAAGTTTACCAACTATCCAAGTCTTGAGCATATTGATTTGGCTTACAATAATCTAAAAGGAGAAATTTTATTTGGGTTGTTCATGTTAAAGAATTTGATGTTGATATACTTATATAGTAATCAACTTTTGGATCTGATTCGGATCTGGATTTCTTCAATTTTGTGTGTTGTTGTAGTTGAAGTAGTAAAAATTTAATTGTAAAAGATACTAATTTTGACCTTGATGCTTTGTTAGTTTTATTTACTCAACTGGGTTTTCTCTATATTGTTCAATTTTGTGTTGTGCTTGAACTTATGAACACTTTGCTATGGAAAAGTGTTTATTTTTAATTTGATCCTGTGTTTTTCTAATTTTCGCAAGTGAAGTCAGTTTCTTTTGAGAAAAAGAAGAAGGCGATAGCGTCACTAGTAACAATTATTAATAGTGAGATGATTTCATACTTTTTTTTCTTCACTAAACTTAAATCTAGTGGAATACTGAAGAAATAGAGAAAGAAGAGAGAGAAAGTAAAATGAAAAAAGATAAAGAAAGTAAAATGAAAAACATAAATAGAGTAAAAGTAAAGTAAAAATAAAGTAAAATGAAAAACCTAAAAGATCAGAAAATTAATATGAAAAAGAAAAGTAAGAAAGTTTGCCTCTCACTCTCTTTAAGAAGGTGAATTACACTTTCTTTGTCAACTCAGCATTAGGGAGCAAATAATTCTACTATAAAATAGTTCAGGGGGATAATATGACCCTTCTAAAATATAAGTGTGTAGTTGAGAATCGACTAATAGATTGGAGGGTCATTTGGCCATTTTCTCGAGTAAAAAATGAAATAATCTTTGATATTGTTTTAGTAAATAATAGTTGATTGTTTGCCTGGAATGTTTTTTTTTTAAAAAAAAACATGAAATATGATTTAAACATAAAACATAATTTAATACGGTCATTTTCATAAAAATAAAAAATATAGGGTAAATTTTAAAAAGAAAAATATAATAAAAGTGATAAAAAGGTTACGTTAAATCAAGATTTTGGGTATCCACCAAATTTCAAATACAACTTTAAATTGTATTTGAAATTTTCATGGTCAAACAGTGAATTTCAAATAAAGTAAAAAAAAATCAGGAACCTGTAAAAAAATTCTCATGATTAAATGTATTGATGATTATGCTTTAGGGGTAATTGTGGATAGTTATTATGAGAAATTTTTTGTTTGGACCTGTTTTAGATTATTATTTTTTTCCCGCTCCTCTTCTTTCACTTCTCTTTTCTCTTTTGCTTATTAGATTCATAAAGTCAAAAAATAGAAATATTAAAATATCTGACATGAGATTTCTTACTGAAGATTTTTTTTAAAGGAAGTTGAGTTTTATAGAAGTGGTATGTATAATTTGAAAATTGCCTACCACCTTGGCATAATAACCCCCTCTACTCCCTTGATTTCACATAACAAGAAAGGGAAAAAAAATCACTAAAATTAAACTGCTTTCGAAAAAATAAATAAATTTGGTATCGCTGTAAAATATTGTTTTATTTTTTGAATTAAAATTTTAAAATAGCTTTTCAAAGAAAGCGCTTTTGAGAAAAAATGATTTATGTTTGGCTAATTCATTTGAAAAATGTTTTTGATAATGACTAATTTTATTTTATTTTTAAAAATACTTTTAAGAGTCAAATTACAAAAAAGGACAAGTATCAATGTATAGATTTGGAACATTATTTATAATATTTAAATGAATTAAATTTATAAAAATCTTGGATTTAAATGATGAAATTACACAATATATTTGTTAAAATAATTTAATCACTTTCCAAGATTGAACATTTCTCTTAGATTTAAATGATGAGATTACATAATATATTTGGTAAGATAATTTAATCACTTTCCAAGATTGAACATTTCTTCTACACTATATATAAGTGAAGGGCATGTCAGAAATATAATGAAAAGCAAAGATGTGTCTAGAAGAAGTGCAAACGTCCTTGCTGAGGTATAATTTCCATCTCTTTTATACGTTTAATGTTTGATATTAGAAAAGTTTATAGCTCGATTTTTGAATTTTTGATGAACATTTTGTTGTGAATTAACTTCTTTTTGGAGACTACGTACTCATGGAGATAATTATGATTGTATGAATAACTAGCTTTTCCGCCTAAATATAGGACAAAGAAAGAATCAAGTGCAAGGTTTATACTTCTACAATTATGAAGGAGCTAGAAGAATAAAGATCAATGAAAGCAGAATGACTCATCAAGGCATCAAAAACGAGTCGGGGTATTGGTGTTATCATTGTAGGACCCATCATGAGGTGTCCACCTCGAGCCAAGCCTCGCGGGGCACCAAATAAGCACCAACATCAAGGCACCCCACCACAAATTTTTGTGTCCATCATCTAACTCTTTGATCTCTATCGTTACTTGGGTAAGAACAAGTCTACCCTAACGATGTTACGCATCCAAGAGTGCTTTACCATTTCCATTTGAGGAAGCCGGTGGTCAGGTGGACTCAGAGACTTCCATGTCAAATATTAACGACGAAAAGCTAGGAAGTCTGTGAGGCGTTTGTACCTCCAAATTTCTTTGACGGAAATGGTAAAAGAGCCATGGCCACCAATCATGTTGAGGGTAGACTTGGGATTATCCAAATGACGGTAAAGGTTAGGGAGTTAAGTAGATGAATAGAAAAACTTGTGATAGGCAACTGATAATCAAGTTTCTTGAAATCGGTGCTTGCGTTGGTGTCCAGCGAGTCCTTGGCTTGAGGTGAACACTTCATGGCAGGTCCTGCAACGATAAATATTCACTTATTTGGATTTTTTAAAGTTGAAGTTGGAGTTGGAGTATTGTTTGACCACATAGCTTTTTATAAAGAAGGCACTTTTAAAATATGTATGTGTATGTATCAATATTGTATAAATAGTGTATGTGTATGTATCAATATTATATAAATAGTGTATACCATGTATATTTGAAGAAACTATAATGGCTAATGAAATCTTTGAATCCCGACTAACTCAAAATTATTTCTAAACAGTTTAAAAGCTATGAGTTCCTCTATACATTTTGAGTCTTTTAATATATAATTCACTCGAAACAATTCACATTTGCAATACGTCGAATTTTAAAATTGAGTTTTGAAAAAGCTTTGAACATGAAAGAAGGAGGAGGAGATTTACACATCACCTTGATTATGCTTCTTTTTTTTTTTTAGAGAAGTGCATAATGGAGGGAGGCTTAATACCTAACCTCTAAAATTTGTGGGAATTGATATAGACAAACTCTTCTTATTGAAATAGATATTTTGACGTGCCACCAAAAGAGGATGGATATCCAGTTTACACTATATATAGTTAATTCATAATTAATATAATATTTTTAACAAACCAACCTTTAATGATTTCATAAAATCATCCATCAATGGTGAAGTTCAGGATTTTGCGAAAAATACTCAAGATCTAATAAAGAAGTTTTTTTTAAAATATATTAATAATATCAAATTTATATATGTAATATAAATTTTATTTTTAAATCTTTTTAAGAGATAACAATATAATTACACATTTATGTCGACAAACATTACATTTGTAATCACACTATACCTATGTTATGAGTTATAACAAATAAGTCTTCATAATTATTGGATTTTGCAATTATTAGGTTGTGTAACTAGGCTAAATTCCATCTAATTATTAAGAAATTCACAGAAATTAAGACATATTTAACAGTGTGTCTATGAAAAGGATATGGGTACCCTTGTGTTGTTGGTACAAGCTAGATGAACCACCAATGAGATTGGGGATTGGGGTTCAAATCCTGCTAAGCTAAGATAATATTGATGCACTCAAAACTTCAAATCCTAAGATAATATTGATGCACTCAAAACTTCAAATCCTGAATTCGCCTCTGCTTTGGACCAACTACAAACCAACTTTGATAGCTTGGACAATATCAAATTATCACTAAGGTGGGGTGGGAATGGAGGAGGAGATCCCTCTAGCTACTTAAATCAACAGTTTTGATTTCGAGCCCTAAAAATAGAAAACTCCCAAGTGAGGAGCAATTCTCCTAACTGGTGTATACACTTGTCCTCCATATAGCGCGCGCTTCGCACCGTTTTTCATTTCCTTGAAAAGGTGAAAGGGCCAATATCCAACATCCGCGGCACCCCATAATCGAACCCAAAAATCTACATCGATCATAAGTATTTTTTATGATAAAAAACTATTGTACGTAATCTTATTAAGATAAGGGTGCAAATTATTGTACTACATATACGCACCTGAATCCTAATAGATTCTAATTGTGACTTCAAAGTCATCGAAGTTTTTTGGGAAACATTTGGGAAAATAAAATCTATTGGTATGTCATTGCTTGTCTGAACATATATGCTATTGATTGGGAATTTTTTTTGCAAACAATCACTATTATAAACTTAATTATGCTTCATAACTAGAGTTTGCATATTTACGGGTTGTAGCTATAGTTTAAGTTGTCTTGTTTATACAATTCGCGTGTTTGTATAATTCGTGGGTGCATTTGTATAATTCGAAGGTACGTTTGTATATTGAGCTATTTTTGTATAAACTCGAAATAACGAATTTGTACAAACACAAACATCTAAACTTTAAACAGTTATACAAATTATATTATACAAAATTACATTATACAAAAGTTATACAAATTATATGATACAAATTCCAAATCATACAAACGTGCGAATCATACAAACTCGAAACTCCAGCCCACGTAATTATCACTGAATGTTGATCGCGAGTGGTAATTAACTAAAACTATATCTATGATGATTAATTAACTAGTATATGTTTGCTCGGGGGCGGACCCACGTGACTTCTAGGGTTCACCGGAACCCCCTCGGCAAAAAATTACATTGTATATATAAGGTAAATTTTTTGTATTTCTGTAAATATATATATATATATATATATTGAGCCCCCTCAATAACAAGGAAAAATTGATGGCGCAGTGGCAAGTCTCTTGAAATTAAGTTTCACGTCACCAGTTCGAATCCTAGTGATAGCATTTTTATTATTATTATTTTTTAGTTTCAATTTTTTTTAGTTTTCTTTTTATTTTCAGTTCTGTTTTTCAAGTTTTTTTTTTTTTATAAAACATGCTAAAAGTGTGATTTTAAACCCAAAAGAATTCAAGGGTCCCATTTCTAAAGGCTTATTTACACGTTTATACTTTTATTTTTCGAACCCCCTGAACGAAAATTTTGGGTCCTCCACTGTGTTTGCTTAACCACGTAATATTCCCTTATCGATTTGGTATCAGTTTTTAGTATTGGGTTACCCAATAACCCATTAAGACGATAATAATTTACTACTTTTCCTTCATAAATATTAAATATTAATAATTTGACATAACTAGACACTGTAGCAGTACGGTACACTATAGTCTACACACTTCACACATCACAATACTTCTACTTCACATAAAAAAATTCATATTATGTTTTGGCTCTAACATCTAATTGTAGTGTACTACATCTACTCTTATTGATGCAATTTCTCATTATATTTTTTGTTTCTCTATATCAAAGCATTTACAACTAATTTCTTTGTTTCATTGTATCACATCAAATTGTTAAAAGAAGTGAAAAGGTATTTATTTTATGAGGATTTCTTATTGGGTACATCGAAAACCAAATCGTTAATGACCAAAAATTGATAAAAAATATTTTATCGATTTGTTATTGATTTAGCGTATTTAAAAACTAATCGATAATACATAAAACCAAACCAAATTGACCGATACACATCCCTAAAAAACGTATTTCCCACAAAAATATCAAAGCTTAAAGAAAGTAAAACAAAAATAATTTTCGTTACACTGCTAGTACATTTTTAGTGGAATATTTAAAAGTTACATTGTGGGTCATGAAATATCACATAGAATATTAAAAATGTAAGATAAGGTATTAAAAAATTGTCACATTTCCAATTCCAAGCAATTTTTCCTTTTTTTTAATCCAAACGCCAAACCTGCAATCATCATAAAACATTGAATCACTAGGAATAAACTTGTAATTAGTGTGATCAACATATATAGCTAAAAACATAATATATGTGTATTTAACCTGAATTTTTCCATCAATAAAACCAGCAAATATCATTTCTCCATCTTTATCCACAGCTAAAGATGTTATTTTACTCTGTCCACCACTTTTCATCTTAATACAAGTCATCTTTGTAACTCTTTCTTGCAGCCATACCTCTATGTTGCCTGATCTTGTCGCGGAAAATATCAAATCGTTGCTTACTGCTAGTCGTTGGATGTCTGAACCGGTTGAAAGTGTTCCAATGACTGCCTTGCTAGGGAGAGTAAATACCTTCACGAGCACGTTTATTGAAATTGATAAATCATGTCATCGTGATCAAATCAAATGTTTTTTTTGTGACTAAACTTGTGATCAATGAGAAAATGTACGTGTATTACCTTTCCAGATATTCCATCAACTAATGAACCACCAGCGAATACAACGTTCTTTTGAACTTGGAGGGAATAGATATTCTGTTTTCCCAACAACTTCTTGGCACCAGCATAAAATGTTGTTGATGTTTGAGTGCTTAAATCAACTTCCTGTCATGTGTTTACTTTGCTTATCAAAACTTAATATCTAAAACTGAAAATATTTGGTTTTCAGTGTCATCTCATTTGTCTCATTCAAGAATATGACATCAATAGAGGAATGTAGGGAACCTCTGAAATGCACACAGTATTACTCTCTGGTTTTGACTTGACACGGAGTTTAAGAAAGTCAAGAAGACTTTTTAATCTTGTCGTCTTAGACTAAAGATATGTAGATTGCACCAAAATGCCTTTTAATTTTGTGTAAAAGAAAGTAATACAGACAAATTGAAATGGAAGGAGTACCTGGATACTATAACCTGTGCATCCACAATAAAGCTTATCACCCATAATGGCAAGGCATTTGACATATTTTTGGAAGTTAACATGCTTGGGAACCCCTGACCAATTATATACCTGTCAAATTTGAGGTTTGGTGAGTCATTTGCACTAGTAGCTCAAGGTTTAGTTTACTGAATAAACATTTATGGTTGTCTTAGGTTAACAAGTTTCGAGTGACAAGAGAAACTCGTGTTAAAATAAATCAAGACTGCTGACCTTGACTCCTGTTGCTTGAGATGCGAAGCATGCAAAATGAGTGTTAGCTATCAACTCAAGCACCGGCTCTTTCACATCATGAACTTGGAGACAGTGGATTTCCTCTTGATTTATAGCCCAAACCTACAAGATTTTGTAACGATAATGAAGCCTTTTAGTATTCAGCATACCGAGATATTAACATGTTTCTTAGGGATCGATCACTACAAAAGGTTTGCTCAGCGTTGTACTGTTAAAATCCTTAGTTGAACTTTGGTGCTTCGTTTAAGAGATTACAAGGCTATGTTTTAAGAATCAAGCATTTCTTAGTCCCTTCCTCTTCTACTTTGTATGATACAGATTAGACTTAAACAGCACCTATTGCTAGAAGGAGAGCTTACCCGGATTGTTCTGTCCAATGAACCACTATACAGTTTATCACATGAAGCTGACACTTTAAGGCATGTAACCGCCTTTGAGTGCTCACGAGTTTCATGAATTAACCGAGGATTTCTTTTTCCAGTTTCCCATACCTGAACAAAAAAAGATATACATGTTGGATAAATGTAGCAGCAGATGATCAAAAGGAACTATGGCTGCTTACTCGGAAGGATCTTACCTTAATGGTTCCATCAGAATGACTACTAATTAGACGACCTCTTATGTGGAGCAGACAAAGAACTTCTCCATTCATCGAAACATCCATCTCAGGACATTCAGAATAACACCATAGTTCTGCCTGCAGTTCTAACTATTAGAACATGTAAAAGATGCATAACTAGTAATTAAGTACTTATTAGCATAGAAGTCACTTACAGCATCAATGCATGGCAAGTTCATCAAGGTTTTCATTATATCACTGACTACTGTTGAGTACTTTTTAAGTTTCCTCAAGTTTCTGCATAAACATTTCGCGTATATTCCCAGTTCGCTAAGTGCACCTTATAACATAAAGACCAACCACCAGTTATGAGTAAGATCATAAAATCCTGTTTATGTACTTGCTAAGTAGTCAATCCATCCTTACCTAAATCGGTAATAAAGCCTCTCAAAGCAAGAGCTGCCAAGATCTTTTCCTCGAGGTTCTTCGTTGACTGCAGCATCTGTATAAATTGCTCAAGCAACGACTTACGAGCAATATCTCTAATTCCAGTATCAGGAAAACTATAGAGCATGTGAATAAGCCATGTTGCTACAATAAAGGAAGACTTTGCGATCTCCATGGAGGTGCTTGTAAGGCATTCCTCTAAAGCTTTGAATATTAATCCTTTCTCATGATTGCAAAGAACAAAAGCCATTCTATTTTCCCAAGAACTCAATGCTTTTTCTTCCTCTTCCTATATACCATATGTTCAGTTAAGATTACTACTTGCACAAATTGCATAATAATAAGCCAAATGGCTGAAGAACTTCATACCATTGTATTTGTGATGTCATTTTCACCTGCTCTTTGTTTCTCTTCTTTTATCGTAGCATTATACCGCTGATTAAATCCTGCAGTCTTGAGTAGCCGGGCTTCAAGAAAGGACTTACCAGAGTTAGTCAGATGCCCGGAAAGAGATAACAAGGCATCGAGAGCCCTGAGCTGAGATGCAGGAAAGTCCTTTTCGTGAAGTGCTTCAATCAATGCTTCTATTGATTCTTCACGGTATATGCTCATTTTCCGTGGCTCAACCAGAAGGTCAAGCTGCAGAAGAAGAGGAGCAATGGTAGATTTCTGCTCCATTGAAGCCATCTGTAGACAGACAAGAAGAGTGTGCATTGTACTAAATGCTCCCTCATCCTTAATTATCTGCAGAATCTGGTTGCACAATGTTCTCCTGAAATACAGTAAAAAGAACAAGCATATTTCATGAGTCCAAATCTAGAGGGATCACTTTAGGATACAATATTTAAAATTCACTTTCGAAAACCAGATAAGCATGTACTCCCTCTATTTCAATTTTAGTGTCTTAGTTTGAGACTAGATCCGGAGTTGAAGAAAATAAGGAAGACGTTAGTATCTTGTGGTCTTAAACTAATGATGAGTGAAATACATCAAAAGGTTATTTGAATTTTGTTGTTTAAAAGGACAGTAAGACACTTAAATTGAAAAGGAAGGGAATATTATAAGCAAGTCAAAGGTGATTTTTATAAACTAAAATTTGAAAGAATAGAGTCATGCTTGTTTTGAATACCTGCTTAACAAAACTAACTCATAAAGAAGTTCTATGCATGTTGCCTTCACCCTATCGCTTCCTGTGTGAATTAACTCAAGAACAGGAGATAACTCAATTCTACTAGCTATTGTATTTCTGCAGCTCTTATCAGCCCGAATACAGAATAAAAGTATGCATACAATGGACTCTCTTCCAGTTTCATGTTCTAGGCACTTTAACAAGGCAGGAATACCATTTCCTGATATAATCTGCATAGAATTGAACGATTGGTCACTCTCACCTCCTCCGGTTATAATTTGTTCGAGCAACACAACAGCAGCTTCCTTTGGTCCTATTGTGAACTGAAAATCACTAGAATCCTCATTTCTGTTTGATATGATCTGAGTAAGAGAGGGTACAAAATTATGAGCTGAAAGTTGAGAGAATGATGGCCTGAGTAGGTAGATAAGTACTGCTGCTTCAGGAAGACCGTCTTTCAGTAAAGTAGCAAGGCACTCAAAATCCGAGTCCACACTTGTGAGGATCTCGCCAACGCTATCCTCTGCATACAGTAGCTCGGACAAGATATAAATTGTCGTCTTCAAAACTTCTCTCTTTATGGAAGCTGATAATACCTCTACAAATCCGTTCACTATTGTTGGTGCTGATAAATAAGAGTGAACTCCTTGAGATTCAAGTTTCGAGTCATTCCATATCTTTGCTATAGTCAATATGGCTTCTTCACATTCTTGTAAGTCCTCTGAAGTGCACAGGCATGAAACATGAGGTTTTAAGCCATTGATAATTGCTTCAGTTGCTGCTTGAGAAATTACACTAGTAGGTGACATTGATACAGCTGCTCGCATAAATCTTCGTGATCTTTGTTCCACGATTTCTTCTATCCTCCGATGATTGGGATGATTAAATGTCGGAGATGGAGTAGACTCAGATGATCTCTCTCTTGAAGACGGAATGTTTAAATAACTTCGTGGTGTTTGAGAGTACGAAAACTCCTGAGCTAGATCAGGGTGCTGTTCCCTCCAAGAGGTTATCAGTCTCTTTAGGACATAATTGGTTTTAGGAAGAGTAGCTGCAGATAAAGACTGCCTTGTAATGGGGCATGTTGTATTACCTCTTTTTATCCATTCCTGGATGGCTTTCCCTTCGTATGTTTGACCGGTTTCAAGGGTGACGGGATCATTGAATATCTGTCCAGTTATTGGACAGACAAAATCTTTTGGTGGCCTTGATGGAGCAGTCGACTTCTCTGACAATGGGAGAGAAATGCAGCTGAGACTTCCTTCATCACTATTATTCGGAGAACTGTCATTGTTCGAAGAGATTTATAAAAATTCGATCACCTTCTATATCAGAATCTAGAAATGACTTGTACAGACATACCCTTTTTCTAAGGATTGACTAAGGCTCCGCCTTCGATCATTTCTTTTCCCCACAGTTTCATGCTGCACCTGCATGTGTAAGCAACTATCATAGCAAGTCTCGGAACCATTGATAGGAAAAAATCATTTAAGTAAGGATATGAAACATACTGTCCTTTCTTCATCTGAGTCTGCAGAGTTAATTTTTAACTCTTGGGATAAATGCAAAGAATTAGACATGGAGGAGTCCTTAACACGTCCAGACAAGAGGCGTAACACAGGTACACCTTTTCTCGAGGGGGTGTCTGATTTTTTTGGTGAAGGCTCTTGTGAATAAGGAGTTTTAGGGGAGTCCATTGAAGGGAAGGCCTTGGGAGATTGCTTTTGGTTTATATTAATTTGCTGGACTTTCGACCTGGCTTCTACATAGGATGACCTGTTTTCTTGATTCCTTTTATTTGATGCAATATGTACATGTGGCTCAGATTCATAATCTTCTTCATCCTCTTCAGGAATTCCTTTCTGAGTATGACAAGAAAGAGCAATACATTAACTTGAATAAACTCCGTAAATTATCACCAATTCATAATGTAACAAAATGTAGCAAAGATAAAGGCGAAAAAACTAACTACTGGATCCCAAGTTGTGGAGTCCTCCTGATTATCGGACGATGAAGAAGTCATATTCAATCTGCTAAAATCCAAAGGAGTAGAGAGAAAAATGATGCATTTTCTTTATAGAGTTCTCATAAGCCATAACAAATATTCAGTTACTCCTAGTTAATGGACCTTACCTCGACTCTCCCTTTGCATTCTCCTTTACTCTCAGAATAGGTGTAAACCCGGCACTCTTAGGCAAGATTGGGCCAAATTTGACATAATCAGGAATTGACCGGCGTACTTCATGCAGTGGAGTCATCGGTGGCTCAGCGATAGGCAACAGAGGAATTGTCTTCTTTGAAGTTGCAGAATCATAGTTTATGCAGTCCTTATAGTATTTTGCATAAAGCCTTGTATTGTCATCCAATGATTGCCCATAAAGCTGCTCGAGTTTCTGCATTTTCTCTGCTTGATCAGGCCTTACAGAGAATATCAAAGACTCATTAAAATCATGATCAAAATCCATAGTGAAAGACAAGTCACTGGAATCAGGAATGACATCCATCACTATCCGATGTCTCTCCTCCGAGTACCACCCTACAATTGAGCTCATGTGTGGAAGAAACAGACATTTCCAAAGCTCAGGTGCAAAATCTATCCGCGAGAAGAAAGGATCAATAATAAACATCTCCAGGATATGAAGTACCGTATTGTTAACGTTGTTTCTCAACTTCCATAAGTAAGAAAGGTTTAAATGAGCCCAAGCAGATAGATAGAAATTAGGCACCCCTGCAGTTTTCTGGCTAGAATCCAGCATAGCACATACTTGCAACATTTTTTCCGCGTAATCTAGTCTAGCCATCTTAGTTTCAATGTTTGATGTGTTGATTGCCTCTTCAAGTGCATCAATTCCCCAGTCCAAATTAGCTAAAACTGCTTGATCAGAGTATCGAACTTCTGTATCTTTATCTGAGCTTCCATCTTCAGCTGCTAACCTCTCAGCACATTGTTCTTTATGCGACGTTCTTTGTTCTTTGTCAATCAGCCTATCTTGAATGAAACTTCCTACAGAAGTGATCAAGGACCTAACTATATCTTCCTGATCCATTTCAAATCTATAATTTCCAGCCATTTTTTCACGCGCCAATCACAATTGTACGATTCAAATTCAACAGAACGCGATCCAGATACTTCAAGCAAAATCAAATGTGACAATATCAGAAACATGAGAATTCAGAAAAGCTATGAAGACTTTATCAAGTGCATCAGAACAAGTACATTTGTGTGGTAAAACTAGTACTACATATTAACACTGAAAAATGAAAACTACAAAGTATAAAATTATTAAGCCTACTAGTATTTTGTTTTAGTGTAATATTCAGCAAACATGTAAGTTTTTGATTGTTTATAACACTTAGTATGTATAACAAAATCCCTAGCTAGGATCGAACACGCGACCTTATGAAAGTTTTACTACACCTTAATTATTGTGATGATGAACCTTCCGCTTATATTAAGATATTTCAACTCTGGTATAAATACCTAAGAAACTAAAATGACCTATCTATACATTATAAATTTCCGATAAAAAGTGTCACTCGACACCGATCGGGCAAGGATAGCTCCAACCCTGGATATATATACCTCCTTAAAAATGTGATATTAGAAAATAAAAAATATTACCTGCTAGAATATGAACGTATGATATATTGTGTGAGAGAGAGATATACCTGGATTTCATTAGAAGATTTATACTCATCAAATATATCAATCTTTTGTTTTTAGATCAATTAAGTCAATTCCTCAAAATCTACAACCAGAATTTTAGAGACAGAGTTAGAAAGCTAAGATTAGAGAAACTAATTAAACTAATTATATAAGTAATTAAATTAATAGCAGACGGCCGGCTTAATTACAAATCTTTTTCTTGCTGACATATTATGTATCAATCAATTCCAATATATTGACATAGTCAACATATTTTATACTATATACTCATATTTATGTATTAGTTAAAATTTTAAAAAAAATAGTATAGTTTAAATAATAATTGTTCTTTTAGTCTTATAGAGAAGACAAAAAGGTATCTAATGTTTTTGGTTTGTTAGTATGGATTGTATCTTGGCTTTTAATTATTCCACTTTCCACAGTTGCCTCTTCAACTCTCTATCATATCATATAATATCATATTAATTAACCGAGTTCTCTCTTAAATATTTTAATTAATGTTCACATGATATATATTTATACACACTTATTGTTAGTCCATACAACGTGTCAAAGTTAGGGTCCTTCAATATTCAAGATTTGATATAATAAATTGACCTTGTTAATCTAAATGTAAGTCCAATGCTTGTGCATCTATCACATTGAAACATCCATCTAGTGTATTTTAGACCAATAATATGTAGCACTATCTAGTACTCCCTCCGTTTCATAAAGCATGACTTCCTTTCCTTTATAGTCAGTTTCAAAAAGAATGATCTCTTTCTTTTTTTGGTAACATTTTAATTTCAGTTTTCCACGTGTCATGTTTAAGGCCACAGGATTAAAGGGCAATTTTATATATTTGACATAACTTTAATTTAGGACCACAAATTCAAAAGTCTTCATTATTTTCTTAAACTTCGTATCAAGTTAAACTAGACCATTCTTTGAGAAACGGATGGAATATCTTGTATAATGATTATTTCTAAAATCTTGACCAAGAGATCACAAAAGAGAACGGATAGGGCAGGTGCGTGGACGAGTTTGTACGAGCTGCCAGAAATAATAGTGGATACCACCAAGCTTATATATTGGTCTTAGTACGTTAGGACTCCTCAGTTAGAGCTTTCTCGTTGTCTAACACCTTATTGTTATAAGTTATAACTATACATCTTTTTTTTACCTATTTTCTATTATTCCCTGCTATTTCAAAAAATTATAAAAATCCCTTTTTTTCATAATTTCTCTCACTTTTCCGAATATATCACTGTAAACTATTATTTTTGAATTTCAAATCTTTTCTCTTTCTGATTTATCAATAGCAAGTTATTGAAGAGGTAGTTATTCTTCATCTTCTTCTTCATCTATTTGTATCTCTTTTTTTAGCTTTTTCATCTATAAATCTAATCGAAGGAGGATGCATCTTCAACTTCAAAATTGATTGTGGAAAAAACGTCAAAAAAAGGCCGAAAAGGTCGAGTTGTTGGTGGCTCCGCTTTGGGTCGAAATTCATGGGTGATGCTATTGTTGAAAGTGAAAAAAAGCTACGGGAGTTGATACAGAGCAAAAGAGAAACTGTAGAAGGATTTCTTCATCATTTTTTTTTTGCTTTCAGCAAATCAGATTGTTGGCTTTTTTTTCGATCTGATACATATGATTTTAGATCTTTCAATGTATCTAGTTGATTTTAATTTTTAAATTAATGTATAATTCGTTCGTTTCACATTGATGATACATTACAATTTTATCATCTACAATATATCGTTTTCAAATATTAGTTTTGATACATAACCTTAATTTATTGAAACACAAATTAATATGTATCATGTTCATAGTTATGTGTTGGATACACAAATATTACAAATTTCATTATCTTTTGCTACTGATACATACACCCAGCCTTAATCAACTAGTAGAAGGTTATGTATCAGCTGGCACTATCAAATATTATTGTTGATACATAAACACTAATGTTTTATAATAAAATCAGTTTGTATATAGTTATGTATATGACACATAACTTTGTTGTGTATATAACATAGTTATGCATCATATGTTGTGATGTATCGCATGTTGTTAAGTATTTGCAACATTGTTTTATAAATAAATCAGTGTATATCATTTTCATAGTTTTTTTTCCGTATATGATACATAACTATATAAAATTGTCCACTTTTTTTTAATCTGTTATAATTTGAGAGAAGAAAAATTGAAATTTGAATTGTTTGAAGCTGTTATTTGGGAGAGATTGACATCAATTTGATTTGCATGATTTGGGGAACTGACATTTAAGTTTATATTTTATTTCATTTTTAATCTCAACAAACTAGTAGTATAATGTAGCAAATGTGATGTATCCGGAAGATTGAGATGTATCCGGATGACAACATTCTAACCTTCAAGAAATACAATACCTCTACTTTTTGCCTTATAGATTAATGAATTTCCTTTTGTTCGCTCATCTCTTACTCTACTCGTTTAAGATCTCTTAATATGTTGCCTTGGCCTCGATCATTATATTTAACTGTACCATTTTTCTGATAAACACCGAGCCCAAGTCTACATTCCTATAATGTTTAAGTCCGTGTAGTGCTATACTATTAAAAATACTTAAATTTATAATAAATTTGATGATTAAGAAAAAATATGAGCATTTTGAATTGGTAATTATATTCAAATGCGATTGAATTATATATATTCTCGGTTTGCTATTGAATATCGAATAGAACTGCCAAAGTAATTTTTCAAAAAAAAAAAAAAGATAAAGCAACAATAACTCAAAAGAAATTGCATAATATTAAATTTCATTAAAAACAATTTGAAATTTTAATTACATTTCATACTACGTACGGTCACTAAATAGTCTTAAATGAGGATGTGTATAAAAATAATATAATTACGTAATTAAAGAAGTACAAAATTTGTCAATTTATCATAATGCATTAAATTGAACTATTGATAACTTGATTAAGTTTAATCGATATTAATCATTAGGTGACTAAAGCTAGTTCAACCAAACTTTAGCCAAATCGTGTTAATCCAAAATAAATTTTGATCAAAACATAGCTAAACTAAATATACAACTATGCTATAGATTACATGATATTAAAGATGGGGAAAAAATCGACTCATTTACCCATGCCTACTTTAGGACAAGTGAAATCAGCAACATTTGAACCAAATATATAAGTTACCCTTGTTTTGGGTTCTTGACCTAATTATAATTTAATGATTAATATGATTTATTTATTTTTACAATGCTACTTGACCTCAATTAATTAAATTAATAAATACTTTTTCTGCTTAATTAAGAAAATAAACTACACTAAAAGATTCACTACAACAAACACAACTTTTAGCTGGAATAAGTATATATACGATCATAAAGAGTGTTAAAGTTTTTATCGGAATTAGTTAATTGTCATTAAAGTTTTTATCGAGATTAGTTAATTGTCATTAGTTATAGACTTTAGGGACACTTATAAAGATAGTTAATTACCGCTAAAATACATATTTAACTATAATTAAGCTAGTATCGCTAATTAATTGTCGAGAGTGAGGTTTAATGATCTTCTTTTCAATCTCTTACTTACTCTCTCGTGCGATCAACTCTTAAGAGAAAAGAAGGAGTGACCGAACGAATCGCTGGAAATTATTTAGGAACATAGTATTACAGTCTTCTTGCTATATCTTATCTATGATCCTGGCTATCTTGTTCAAAAAATTTAAATAAGATTTCAACAATTTAATAAAAGAGTAAATTCCACTAAACCCCCTTAACTTTTTGGGTTTGAAAAACAATATCATCTTTACCTTTTGAAATGGAAAATAAACCCCTTTAATTTTTAGTTTTATGTATTTTTAAAAGGTTATGAATATATATTTGTCAACTTCGCACAGACTCAGAACGTGAAAAGGAATACTGGTGCAATAAAGGTGGATGACATATTTTTCCAATGCCAAAAATACCGTCGGTATTTTTCTTGTTCTTTGTGCAAATACTTTTCAATCTAAATAGAGAAAAGGAGAAACCAAATTTGTTTTTGCCTCTCTTCCACTTTATACGACACTTTTTTTAGTCGATTTTAAAAAAGAAATATTTTAATACTTACAAATAATTTACCTTTAAAATATTTATTTTACTCTTAATGAGATGATTTATAGTCACAGAAATATCTATAATGTATTGTAGATCACAATTTTTAAAAATATTTCTTTCTTAAAATGCTATGTCAAATAAAAAATTATCATATAAATTGAAACAAAGTATAGTTGTTGGGCGTTTATGTGGGACACTTTTGGTGAAGGAAGAACCCTTTTGCCAAAAATAATACAAGGAATGTATGGAGGAAATTGAAACCCAAGTGTCGGTGACAATGGCTTAAGAGCATTAGTGGAAAATGAAGTGGTCCCTTTTGGGTTTTTATTCGTTCTTGTTTAGTGTTTGGAGTCCACATTGAAATTCCAACTAAATTTGAATGTGCACTGTAGAGTCCATTCGGAGGTAGCGCTTCCAACAGGATTTTTCCATATTTAGGACTTAAACTCGAGACTTTAAGTTAAAAAGTAAAGCATTTTCACGTCTGCACCACGACCCTCGTGGTCCCTTGGTTTTTTTTATTGGTGTACAACTTCACTTTTCATCAGTATAGAACTCTGTGGTTTATGTTGAAGGTAGCATTATAATCTATCTATTCATAAATCATATATTATTTTGATCTTCCAGTATATGACATCTTTCATCATCTGAAGCAGACATAAAAATGACAAAACATGTGAGGAAATTTAACATGATAATGACCTCCACCAAGAAAGGAAATTAAAAGTACTGAAAAATACCATAAGCTTTTTGTTGAGAAATTCAAGGGAATTACATGACTATAATTCTCAATTTGACAGTTTATTTAATACCAACATATACACTTAAGTAAAGGGTCATGAGTTCTTGATTTTCTGATTGAGAAAAGAACTGACCTCTTCTATCACAAAAACTTGCACATCAAAATGTTATCTAGTTAATCACTAAAAGGGGAGGAGGAGGGCACCGCCATAACAACCTCTCATCTAAAAAACCCCACCAAATAACCCCGACCGACCTTCGAGTTGAAGGCGATGAGTAAAAATGTAAGAGACACTATACACAAGAATCATAAACGGGAACGAGTATGATGAAAATTGGATTGGTTAGTCAAAGCTTGATGATCGGCTCCACCTCCCTCGTAAATAGTCTTCTAACGAGACATTGTGCTCAATGCTGCTTATTGAGAGAGAATCTTCTTCAACACCGAGCAATGCAAGGTTAAGGTGTGACCGGAGATTAGAATGTGAAAAGGTGTCATCTTCCAACATATCAGCTCCTTCCATGCCATTTATTGGTAGCTTTGTGTCGGATCCTTCTGAACCATTGACGTGTAACCTCGCCCACTTGGTTGTTTCATCATCACCTTTGAGCAGCTTTGAAACCTGCAAATGTCAGGCGTGTAAACACTAAGAGACTTCTATATCTAGACCTAAATTGACGAGACCATGGGAGTTGAACAACATTGCATCATGACAAGTGCCTCAACTCTAATGCTTCACGCTTGATTATTGCTAATTTCAGTTAGAAGCTAAAAGGATTTGTCAAACATCATGTGCCTGATTTCTCCTAGTTTTTGCAAAGCCAGAAACATCAGAATCAGCAAGGGGATATGACTTACAATGCTCATTTGTGGTCGAGCTCGTGGAGCACGTCTGATACAAAGGGCAGCAGCCAGCACCATCCTTTCTACTAGTTCACAATCATAATCAGAACTCAACTGTGGGTCTAGTAATTGGGCATACTTCCCACTAGTTAGAATTGGCTTTGCCTGCAAATTTGGACACTTGTTGTAGTTAATGATACAAAACCGACTTAGTTACAAGCTAATTAATGAGATGACCATGCAGGACATACCCAAATAACCAGGCTCTCTTGGCCCTTCGGACAATTGCTACTTATGGGCTTTCTTCCTGAAATAAGCTCAAGAAGTACTACTCCAAATGCATAGACATCAATCTTGTCATTAACCTTTCCATACATGAAATATTCCGGAGCCAAGTAACTGCAGCAAAGCACATTTTACCAGAAAAAATCATTAAGGGAATAACACATCAGATATTTTCTATTCAATTTCTCTTCGAACAAGTACACATTGTTTTATATGATAAGAACTTACAGGTAAGGATTTAGTTTTCATCAAAAATCCTACAAAACAAATTATATACTCTTTCACCAAGTTTGAACAGGACTAGAGAGCTAAAGAAGTTACATACCCGAAGGTTCCAGCTACATCAGTGCATGTAATATGAGATGAGGTTGTTGTTGCCCATTTAGCAAGTCCAAAATCAGAGAGCTGAAAAAGGAAAAGGCCAATTAAACTGCTAGCTACATCAAAGTAGCAATCTTTATCCCAAAGAAGACGGGAAATAAGCAGCAAAAGAGTAAAAGACCATTACCTGAGGCTCAAAATCATCACACAGTAGTATATTTGACGATTTTACATCACGGTGGATCACTGGTTGATCATCTCTGCCATGAAGATATTCTAGTGCCTCGGCAACACCAACAGCGACTTTGTATCTCTCTTTCCACCCAAACGCGAGTGGATTCTTATTAGTACCTATATGAACAACCTCCTGAGTCAAAAAGAATGCAGAACGAAAAAATTTCTATATTTGTTCACAACTCTAATTCCACTTCTAGACAATATTTTGCCTCTAAAAATGCAAAGTATAGGACGATATAGCAGTAATTTTGACTGGGAAAGGGACAAAATTTTGCAAAATGTTATTAGCATACCATGTAGGTTCTCTTCAAGGCTTCCCCTAGATAGAAAATCATATACAAGGATAAGGCAGTTGTCCTCAAAACAGAATCCAAATAGGGAGATTATGTTTTTGTGACTCAAAGCAGTAATAATCTCAATTTCTAAAACAAACTCCCGCACTGCATCTTCGGATTGCTTTAAGATCTTCACAGCAAGTTCTTTGCCATCAGGAAGGCAGCCTTTGAAAACTTGACTACTTCCTCCTTTACCAATAATGCTCTCTGTAATCATGAAAATGAATGTGAGACAACTATAAAACATGCACTTTGAGACTTTTTGTGAATCTACAACTGAGAAAAGCACAAACCTGAGGAAAAGTTCCAGGTTGCCAAGAGAAGTTCCTGGAATTTAAACAACCTACACGTTGCAGAGTACTTCTCATGAAGTCCATCCAGTTCTCTTGGTAAGGCTCTTGGAGAATTTTCTGGAGAAGATTTCGAGGACGTTGTCTCGTGATTGACAGGAACAATTGCGCCACTTTTTTCATTTAGTGCAGGAGCTTGACTTTCATCAGCAGCAGAGTGTAGATCTCTCCTGTCTGCATCCTCAATGCACAAAAGATGTCTAGTCGGCAGACACAATGCCCACTGAACAACAGAGAGTTTTCTTATTGACAAAGTGTCTGCAGTTTGTCGATTTGATAAAATGGCTCGGTGAAGCAATGGCCAACCAGGCCTCACTTCAGGCAAATCCTTTATTAGCAATGTAATCGAACTAGATCCTGACTCCTGGCTTTGCACAGGTACTATCGCCATTGAATTATCATCATGATTATTGTCTGAAGGCTCTTCGTGTGTTTGGGTGCAAGAATTATCAGGCAACAGACAGTTGGGTGAACAAACTGAACAGTTCTGTCTAAGGGAATTTTCTGCTGATGCAGAAGCAGCTTTCAGTAATGCCTCACCCAGAGTCTGATAACCACTTTCCCTGCAGGAATTTGCTGGCATAAGCCCAGTGCTGTCATTTAATACTTTAGAGTTCTTAGTCAGCGTCCGCTGAATTACACTAAGCAAACGATTCCCATGGTGATGCTCAAGTTCTACATATATGAAGCAGTCAACAAAAAAGATAACAAGTCAGTTACGATGAATTACAGATCCTGCTCAATCAACCAAAAAAACAAATGCAATGCCAACCTTTTGAACTGGCATACGATGCTAACAAAGCCTCCCTTTGGAAAACAACTTTTCCATTATTAACAGCCAATACTGAACAATCTTTTGGCAACTTTCTAGCACAGTACTTTGCAACTGAAGCTGATGATCGTATAGTATGATTAGCAGTACCGACTATAACATCTGTTGCTAAGTAAGCATTCGCCTCACGAACAATAATTTTTCGGATAGATGTACCTCTACAGATCTTTAACTTAAGATCCACCTGCAATGGTACCGAAAAAAATATCAAACTTTCGATCCAGCAAGACATCAACCATATGAAACAAACTAACAAAAACACTTCACAACGCCCGTAAGATCATCTTTCTTGTCCTTATTTATGACAATGAAATCATCATAACAGGACCAAAAAATTAATGCTTCAATATTTCCATCCACCAACAATGTCATAATCCAACTCAACCCCACCCCCACCGCCAAATAAAACTTATCACTCTGGAAAAAATGCTGAAATTGAGAGGTTATTTTTACCTGCTTGAGATTACAGAACCCTTCGTAAACTGCAAGAACTGAATCAAATGCTTTGACCAACGACAACAGTGAGGATTTCCCATCACGATCTACAATTTCTGTACCAGAAAACAATATTCATGAATCAAAATCCTCACAACCTTAATATAGCACAGAAATGAAAAAAATGAAAATGGAAAACAAGTAAAAAAAAAAGTTCTATATTGGGCAACTCAGAAGACGACAAAAATTTCATTCACATCAAAAGACGACAAATTTCACTGAGATTGGAAAAGGGGGAATGTACCAAAACTCATAATTTTCTTTCAGGAACAGAGAAAAACACCTTTCAAGCAGAAGCAGAAACATCTGGAAAATCAAATTTCAGGTGTAATCAATAGTTTCGAGTTTCAATTTAGAAAAAAAAAAAGGAAAACTAATCTCAATTTCATTGGAAAACATTTCCCAGAACAAATTCAGAGAAAAAGATTCAAAATATTTCAAATTCAGTTTTCAGAAAAGCGAAAAAAACTCACTCCAAAGTTTCCCAATTTCAGCTCAAAACAAACAAGATTGTAAGAAAAATTACACCCAAAAAAATCAAGAAATCATTTCATTTTCCAAAATAATTCAACAATCTAAAAATTGAAAAAAGAAATTTGTTTCAAAAACAAGAAAAAGAGAATACCCACCATTATTGTTCAAAACATGAAGAGCAATAACTCGATCACCAGGTTGAGCAACTTTAACAAGAGCCCATGTTAAAAGCTCTCTACTTGCACCATCAAGCTTCATTCCAACAACAACAGTTCTGTTGCCATCTTCTCCGGCAGAAAGAAAACACTCAAGCTGTGTCATTTTATTCTACTACTACTCTTTTTAGCGCCGGCGGGATGAGTTTATTCAGGTAAAAGGAAAAGGGTATTCATATATAAGCCTAAAATTTAGCGATTGGTTAAAAAATATATTATTTTTTGGGTAGAAGAGAAGCAGCAGAGTTTGTAAAGTTAGATAGAGAGAACAAATGGTGAGAGAAAGAGAAAAGTGTGTTTATTTGAAGTAACAATGATGACTTGTCTTTCTTGTTTGGTCCACTTTTGGGTATTTTTAGCTTTTGATACCAACAAGTTAAACCGCCCATCACCCCACATTAAATACGCAACTCAACTATTACTAGCTCAACTATTTCTTTATCCGTTTTATTTTACGTGGCATCGTTTAATTTAATATAGTATTTTAAAAAGAAAAAAATGATAAATATATCATAGAATTATCGTAAATGGTATACAGATATCCTCCATCATACTTTTAAAAAATTGGAGTTCCTGTCATCCAAAAACTAAAACATATATGTCATTCACTTTAACGGAAGACTAAATAGGGACACTGGCGCAATTTTATCCGTCGATACGATATTTAATAAATGTCGGATCGGTGGATAAGATTATGACACGTGTATGTTTGTTAGTATAAAAGGTGTATATGCTCTAGTTTTTGGACGGTAGGGACACCAATGTCCCAAAAATATGACGGAGGATATCTGCATAACATTTACGATAGTTTGGGGGTATATTTGTCCTGTTTCCCTTTAAGAAAAAGTATTGAAAATAGTTTTGAATTTGATGCAAATTAGTAGTTTCGTCTTTGAATTATTGACAACTTGACTAACTAAGCTTAGATACACTCTCAATTTGCTATGACATAACAAGTAGTCTCAAATTCTTGCAGAAGTATGACACTTTGATTAAAAAGTCTGGAGAAGTATTGGAAACACCTCTAAACTTGACAAAAATTTAGGGGTATATTTCACTCATGTTGCAAGATTTGATGTGCATTTAAGCTCAACTAGTCGAGTAAATGAGTATTTTTAAGTCTATCAATAATTTTGAGAGGAAACTAATAATTCGCGTCAAGTTTATAGATGTTTTCAATACTTCTCTCTAAAAATAAAACAAATTATGTGGTTATTAAATATTATTTCTTTTGTTATTATTGCCTATGTAGTTGGAACTAGGAATGTTTTGGAAGAAATAGTACACTCCCATCAGGCATTGTCCCGATTTAGTTTTGATTGTTCATTCTAACATGAAATTATTAAATTTTGAAAAAAAATTTACATATTTATAAATGTAAAAAATATTTATAAAATATATAATTGATAATTTAAGATATTTAAAAGATATATAAAAAATAGAAAAAAATTATTTGAATTTCGAAATTTAAGAAATGACACGTAATTTGGAACGAAGGGATTAATCATTTTTCTTTGCTAGAATTTAGTAGTAGATATTGGATTAGATTTTAATTAAAAAAATTCAATTTCTACTAGTTTTTGGTTGTTGGGACTTTTCCTTACAAAACAATAAATTTTTAAGATTTTAATTCGTTTGCAAATGTGTTTAGATTACATTTTAAATTTATCAATAACTTTAAGCGTTACATAAGAAGTAGATATTCATAAGTTGTCCCACTCTAAATTTTATTATATGGTCTAATCAAATTAAAAGTAAGTCTTTGGCATGGACATATGTAATAATTAATTTTGTGATATGATATTAAGAAGAAGAATTATAAGAGGAGAGAACATCTCTATCAAAGTATTTATTTAATTAAAAATCAAATATTAATACCAAACTAGAAATCAAATCTGTTATATGAATTCCAAACAATTGTAAGAGAAAAAAAATGGAGAGTTTTGCAATTTTAATATTATTAAGAAGACCAAATCGCATATTCCTTTCTTTTCCTAATCCATCAAGTGGGATTTTATTTAGTCATATTAGTTAGATTATATAATTGGATTATAAAATTCACATCTAATTATAAGTTAAACAAATACTTATGTGATTCTTTTTTCTTGGAGATCAACAATCACCAACTTTATGTTAATTAGACCTTTGTAAAACTAAACAAATCTAATGGATTTAGTTCTAAACACAATATAATTCAATAGAATGGTATTAATTATTCATTCAAATTTAATAGATTACCTCCATTTTCTAAATATCAATTTAACTTTTTCCTAAATGAGCTTACAAATCCGGAAACATTGTTTTCTTATGATTCCTTCACTTATAATTAGAGATTTCGGATAGTCGTAGGTATTAAAAAGAATCTTATTAGAATGCTTTTTTTATTATTATTAAATGAGTCTTACAAATTATATATATGACACAAATTCAAATTAATCAGGACAATAATATGATAGAAAACAAAAAAATAATCAGAAGTTAGAAATTGAAGATGAAATGAGGCCATCAAAACAGGTAACAAAGATCAAAGATATTGGCTGAAGTTAATTTACAATCATTAACAATCTTCCACAGCTCTTTTTTACCAAAAAGTTAACGTCTATTGCAATGAAGGTGCTTGTCAAGGGCAATGAAATGATTCTCTTTATGTCCGAATATTTTGGATAACGCTTGCATTTTCTGTATTACTGCAGTTATTGATATATAGTTAAACAATGTTTATTTTTCAGATATTGTTATTGCTTCTTTTATGGAAAAAGGAGTCCACGCGATCCATGGTCCGTTGGCTTTCTATGCAACATTGCTCCGTTAGGCTTTCGCCCATTGTAGAAAATTCTCCATCACTGCCTTCCGTAGGAGTTTGGACTCTGTCTCAGTTTCAGTGTTACTGATCATTCTTTCGAACTAGCTATAGAACATTACCTTGATAAGCTATTGGCTCACCAATTAGCTAATCAGACGCGAGCTACGTATTAATATTATTATATTAATTAAAAAGTTCATAATTAATGCCACACAAAGTAAACAATGCCTTTTATGACTTTCAATATCTTATTAACAACAAATAGCAGCCATTAACAGATCTTGACTAATCTTTGATAGGCTTAAAAGACTAGAATAATACTATTAAAGTATAAACTATAGAGTCTCTTTCTAGTTTTTCTTTTCATAATTTTTTGTTCCATTATTGCCAATGATACTCTCACCTTTTGGTGAGAGTTATAAGACATGATATGATAATTTTAAGCCTACTTAATTAGTACAATTACATAGTGGATTATCATTAATTGGGCGTCATAATTAGTAGATTTAATTAAATTTGCCAAAAGAAAATGATTTGTAAAATATGTAATTTTGATATACTCCCTCTAGTTCATAATATATGATGTTTTAATTTTTATTATTTTGTTCAAAATAAATAATATTATTTTAGATAATTAAGATCGGGTATTAATTATTATTTTTCAAATTCACTCTTTCTTATGTAGAAAAGTGGATTTTTATACAACTAAAAGATTATATTAAATTGTTTTTGTTTAATTAAGGACAAGGAAAAATTCTTTTGGCATGAATTTGGCCAGAATGATATTTTACCTATTTTATTTTATCTTTTTGAACATTTTTACCCTTTTAATTTTAATATCTTTTAATTAAAAAATGAAAAAAAAAAAAGATCTGTTTATTTTAAAATAAAAAAAGATATTATAAACTTTTTAAATTTCTGGCCAAATTCTAACAAATTTTCTGGCCATTTAGCATTACCCGAAGGATAATTGAGCAAAAACAGAGATAACTCGAAGGATGTACTAATTAAGAAACAATCATTATTTTCTTAGCAACTCCACCTATAAATGTAATACTTTCTCCGTTTATCTTTACTTATTTAAATTTGACTTGACACACTTTTTAATAAATAAAAAATTAATTGGTAACTTTTTTATATCACTCTTAATTACTATTCCTTCCTTTCCTATTTATATATCGTCATTACTAAAAATAAATGTTCCTTAATACTCCTTTCATATAACAATAGTTGTCCACTATATTATTTTGGGATGTCCAACAATAATTGTCCACTTTATGAAATTAATGGCTAATTTTACACTTGGTTCCTAATTTGCCCTTATCATTAATTATAGTCATTTTCCTATCAAATTTTTCAAGATATTATATTTATTATATTTAAATGGTGATATAATAAAATTATCATAATTTTTCTTAAGAAGTGTGTAAAATCAATAGTGGACAAATATTGTTGGACAAAAAAGTACTTGTCATATCACAAAAACCAATACATAAATGACACTATTTTTGTTATTTTACCCTTGAGAGTTACTCCCTCTGTCCCTAAAATATTTGTCCACTTATTATACCCTCAATTGATTACTTTGAAAAATGTAGAACTTCTTGAAAATTTTAAATTTTTTAATTCATCCACTTCATAATTAATAGGTGTAAAATGGTAAACTCGCTATGTTAATAATTGCTTCTTAATAGATGTATCAATTCAAAAATGGACAAGTAATTAGGGACAGAGAAAGTATTAGCCTTGAAAGTATGAATTTTAGCAACATAGAAAAACTAAATGATTAATTAATGTTCATTGGTCAATTTATTAATCAAAATAAATTAATTTATGTTCATTTATTGAAAATTTGACTTTAAGAGAATACTAAATAAGGGTACAATAGTAAATTTACCTAGTTTCTTAAGGGATGTGAAATCTAAAATGGTGATATATAAATAGAAACGGTGGGACGAGTGTTTTCAAAACGTTTTTGGGGCGAATCCCAGGGGGAGTCTCGGGGTGGAGCGTACCAAAAACTCTTCGGGGCGTAAATTAAAGACGTAGATTCATAAGGCGTAAGTTCTAAAATTTGAGGTGTAAGCCTCGAGCATAAAAACGTGAGTCCTAGGCGTAAAAAACGTAGGCGCGGTTTTTTGTTTTTTTTTTTAAACCTTTTTTGCTTTAAATCATATTTTTTTATTATTTGTGTAATGATATTTCTCAAATAGTAATTATAATATTTTTTTTCTTCATTATTGATTATTAATATTTATCTCAAATAAATATAATTTCTATATATTATAGGTTATTTATAAAAATTATTTGTAAAATTATTGAAAGGTTTACTTTTGCTTATTTTATTAGTAATAAAACTATAAAATTGAATATATATGAGACTATGCCCCGTAGATCCATTGGACTTACGTTCTGTGTCTCGAGGCTTACGCCTCACCCCGAACTATATAAAACGTCTCGCTTCACGCCTCGCCTTTTAAAACATTGGGTGAGAGTATATTCATTTCTTAATGAGTGAATGTGAAATGACATATAGTAATTAAGAGTGATATAATAAAATTGTCATTTTATTTTAATATAATGAAAAAGTAAAAATAAATAAATAAAGATGAGCGGAGGAAGAAATAAAAAATAATAGTGTATTAACATTGACCAAGTCATACTTTAAATTTCCGTTCAATGCCCTATTATTTAATACGTCTTTGATAGGTCTTAATTAAACGAAAATTAGTAATTAATATTAGTTGCAAATGTCCTTATCCTATAAAATAGACTCCCTGTATGTACTTTAAAAAAAACATGGGAGTGAGGAAGGAAAAAAATAGGGGAGGAGATTAATAATTTATTCTTAATAAATATTGTTAGATAGTTTATTTAGTGGTATAAATTTGGAAAAGAGAAGAAGAAGAAGAAGTATCCTAATGATATATTTCTTTTCTTTATATTGTGTGTAATTAAATTAACTTTTTATGTAGGAAATAAAAAAAAAACTATCTATGTGTGAGCTCGCTCATACGGTCAGTCTCAAACAGGGGCGTAGGCACATGTATTGGACATCCTTCGTTGGAAAAAAATACGGCATAGATCAGTAAAATGATAAACGAAATGATTAAATAACATATTTTAGATACCCTTGACATAATATGTTATTATATCCTAGTGGTTTAAGATGTCTTGAATGTGTGCTTAGACATCTTTAATGAGCTCGTGTTCAAATCTCACTTGGAACAAAAAAAAAATCTTTTTTAAAAGAGCTTTTGTTGTTTAATTTATGGATCCTCTTCGTGAAATTTTTGGCTCCGCCACTGGTCTCAAACCTAGATAAAGGAGGAGGGTCATCAAAGATCAATCAGAAAACAACCCCACTATACAGAGGTGGATTCAAAATTTGAAATGTATGAGTTTCATAATAATATCAAATTAATTTACAATAATGATTGAGTTCACAATTAAATATTTATTAAATTTTAAATACATATATAAGGTATGAACAAAAATCACAAGACTCCTAGAAGAAATCCATAGATAAAGGTAAAAATAAAATATCTTCTTTTTTTTAAAACTCCACTTATAAGATTACAATAAATTTATTATTATTGTGTTTGTGTATATTAATTAAACTCAATATAACACTCGTTTGTTTTCTTAACCTAGATTAATAGTAGTATATGAAGTAACAACTTTTGTCCCTAATTTTGAAGATGGAATTAGGCTGAGAAGAAGCTTTGAGTAATGATAAAATAATATCAGAATAAATTGATTGTATGGTGCATTTTTAAAATACGATTCTCCTTCAAATCGAATTTAATGTACATAATATTTTATACTTCGAACTATCCTTTTTAAGATGGAATGAGGCCATCAAAACAGGTAGTAACAAGTAAGGTCCATAATCAAGTTTGTTGCTAATGATAGTTAGTTGAAATTAACTATCATTAAGTTATAAGCTTCTTTTTACCACCAAAAAGACGTGACGTCTATATCATGTACGTTACATAAGTAATTAAAAAGTCACCACTTGATCCCACACAAAATAAATAATGTCTTTTACTTTCTTAATTATCTTGTCACTTGTCACTTGTCACTACTATCTTAAGAAATACTCTCTCTGTCTTTAATTACTTGTTAAGTTTTTTTTACTCGTCTATTTTGATAAATCAAAAAAGGATAAAAAAAACTTTTTACATATTATACCCTCAATTAATTAATTTTGAAAAAGGTAGAACTTTTTGAAAATTTAATTTTTTAAATTCATTTACTTTATAATTAAAAGGGATAAAATGATAAATTCACTATATCAATCATTTTTTTTTTGATAAATATAACAATTAGGGACAAGACAGAAATAAATAAGTAATTAAGAACGGAACAAAAATAGACAAGTAATTAAGAACAGAACAAGTATTAGACGACCTTGACTAATCTTTCAAAGGTTCAAAAGTTGCATAGAAGTTTCTTTTTTCCTTCCAGTGGCCAGGCAAATAAATGGCAATGGTACTCTCACCTTTTGGTAAAAGTTAGGGGACACAATAAGTGTACTTAATTGTACAATTAATTTGTTATCATTAATTGGCTGTTACAGTTAGAATGATCACATTTTCCCATAATAAAAAAAACGCATTCACATATTTCTTCTGTTAAATAAACAATGAGTAGTTATTCATTATTAATTTGATACATATCTTAAGAAACAATACATAATATAGATAATATTACACCCTTTGTTTATATTCACTTGTCCATTTTTAACTTATATACCTATAAGAAAATAATACTCTAATTGATATTGTGAGTTTACCATTTTATCCCTATTAATTGATAGAATTTTAAAATCAATTTACTTATTAAAGAGGTTATACCTTTTTCAAAAACATTAACTCTCTAAATAAATTGAAGGTATTAAGGTAAAAAATATTATTTTTTCTTGATTTGTCAAAAATGACAAGTAAATGCTAAATGCAGAAAATTTGGCAAGAATTTGGCCAGAAAATTAAAAAAACTATAATATCTTTTTTATTTTAAAATAAACTTATCTTTTTACCATTTTTTAGTTAAAAAGTATTAAAGTGAAAAGGATAAAAATATTTAAAAAGGTAAAATATCTTTCTGGCCAAATTCTGATAAAATTTTCTAGCCAAAAGGATTTTTCTAGGTACTCCTTTGTCCCTATTTACTTGTCAAATATTTCTTAATTTAATTTTCCTTTTTACTTGTCTTTTTTGACGAGTCAAGGAAGGAAATTTTATTTTTCTTATTATACCCTCAATTTATTAACATTGAATTAATGTCTTTGAAAAATTTAATGAGTAGATATGTTTGAGACTCTATCAATTAATAGTAGTAAAATGCTAAACTCACTATACAAATCATTTTTTTTTATAAGTGTGAAATTTGACAAGTAAAATAGAAGCGGAGGGAGTAGTACTTATGCAAAATTTAATACCTACATAACTCACCTCCAAACTAACTATCAAATGACCCAGGATTGTTTGGTTTTCAGATAAATTTTTGCAAGAAGTCGCACAAGATTCAAAATTAGTTGCAAAATGTATACTATACTTCGTTTCAATTTTTTTGTCTTACTTTCCTTTTTAGTTTATTCAACAAGAATGTCTCCTTTTTTTAATCAATTCTTTAATTTCTATTTTCCACATCTCATATTAAAACCTCAAGATTAAAGAAGATTTTCGTACATATATTTCATGTGCATATCTTTAATTTAAAACTATAAAATTCAACCTTTTCTCTTTATTATACTTCAAATTTTTAATCAAAATCCAACAAAGAAAAATTTGGAGAATACTATACTATTATATTTTCTCTAAGCACAACATAATCATTTACTACTTTGAATTTCTTTTTTCTTAGAAACTATAATTATTGATAATATTCTCCAATTATAAGTGGGACGGAAAGATGAGTGCTGCAATAGAGATGGTACGGTTTCTACAAAATTTGGTGGTCGATTGGGCAAGAAGTATGGGCATTCGAGGTGGAGCTAGAGTATAATTTATGCGTTTAATTGAATTTCAAATCTATAGAATTCAAATCTTTGCTTTGCATCTGTTGTCCTAATAACTAAAGATGAAATATGGCATAATCATATAGCCGTAGTTAAACTTTTATAAGTCTTCCACTTATTGAAATAAAGGAATTGATGAAACTCAATCACATCAAAAATCAAGTATAAGGATATACAAACATAAATCCTAATTAAATCACAGATCAAATTAATGAAATTATTTAAAATAAAAATGTTTATATTATCAACTTGTGTATGAGTGAATCGTATCCACATATGGTTCATTACATAAATTTCAATACCAAATTATCAACACTTTCTTTTTAAAAAAAAAGAGAACCCTATTATGGTTTATATTATATTATATTATATTATATTATGTGCTTAGCAAACCTTAAAAGAGATTCACAATGGCTTCTTAATTTCTTTTAATTAAAAAAAGTTGATAAGTGTAAAACAAAACAACAGAATCATATTATACTTCAAAGGGAGAATGCATTGTCCTTTAGGGTGTGTTTGGTAGGAAGGAAAATGTTTTTCTATAAAATGTTTTTTCTGGAAAATAAGTAGATTTTGGACTTATTTTTTCATGTTTGATTGGTGAGTAAAAAATATTAATGAATGAAAAATATTTTTTATTTTTACTAGAGAGTAGAAAATAATTTTTGAATTAAAGTTAAAAATATTTTCCGAAAAATATTGTACGTTGACTTTTACAATTTGCATGCATGAATCTTACATTTGCTTGAATGGACACTTTTATTATAAGCAATAAAAATAGGTGCATAGGCCAAAATAGCAATTTGCTTTCTTACCTCACTACACATCATCTTTCACAAGTCATCCTTCAATATATTTATGATAAATGTGTTATAGTTGAATGATAGGATTTCTCCTTTTTTTTATTTACCTACGATTTCAATGTTCGTTTAGATAGACTTATTTTAAGTATTTTTTTTAAAGTTAATATAATTTTTAAATATTTTTAAAGTATTTGAATAAGTTAAAAAATTGCTTATAAATAATTAGTTTTAAGCTAAAATGTTTAAAATAAGTCAAAAGTTATAAATTTTGATTTTTAACTTATGACTTTTAACTTATAAATCAATCTATATATAATAGGAGGAAAAAAAAAAACGCCACATGTCAGCACCACAAATTTTTAAAATTTTAAATAATAAATAATTAAATATTATATAACTAACTAAATATTATAAATTTGAAATTTGAAATAAAAATAGACACATGTCAATACACAAATAATGAAAACTGTACATTTTTTAAAACATATTTAATATTTTTTTAAATCCAATTTATAAATTAGTAATAAAATAATATATATATTTTTTAAAATAATTGAAAAATATAAATATTTAAGATAATTCCAAAAAATGATTTTTTAAATAAATAAAATTATTTTTAAAAATAATTTTAATTCAATTCTAAAAATTAGGGAATAACTGTATTTATTACTATTAAAATTTAAAATGCTTAAAAAATATTGGATTTCGATAGGATTTACAAAGTTTGCACTATCTATTTATTTTGTTTTAAGAACACAAAACATTTTAAATGGGAAATATATTAACTATCTTTCCACAATTTCTAAATTCAATATTTAAAAAATAATAATAATAATTCACTATTATTTTAAAAAATAGATTACTGCATTTATATATAAAATGTTTAATATTTTATATATAATAAGAAGAAGAATAATTCATTTATATATAAAATCCTCGATGAGAAAAACTAATAAAAATTATATGTATATTTTACCAAAGAAATATATTAGTAATTAATATAATCTAAGCGGTGGTCTATATATCTATATTTAATATCTAATTTTTAACTTTTAAAATTCCAAAAAACAAAGAAGTTAAAAATTTCAAACACTAAATAAAAGTATGGATATAAATTTGCAAACAATAAAAAAAAACACAAATTTTACGCTTGCAAAAATACTATTTCAAAAATAAAATAATCTTTTATTTTTAAAAGAAAATTTATCCAATTAAATAGGGAGTTTTAAAACTTCTTTGCCACATTGCTAAAAATTAGGATTGGATAACATTAACCAATTCATTTTGAATTTTAAATTTTAAATTTTAAGCAGCCAACTAAATAAATAAGTTACGGATATATTGGTTATTTGAAAATTATATAAAGCCCTAAATTAAATATAATTGTTCACTTTAAAATTTCATCAACTTTAAACTTTTCCGAATTTACTCTCCATTAGGCAAAGAACTCCTAAACTTCATTTTGTCAAGGTAAGTTGTCATATATTTTTAGATTTTTTTTTGTTCATCAAAACTGAATAGTAACTAGCCTTATTTGTTTCTGATTTTTACTTTTGTAAAATGAATGTATATAGGTAAGTGCATACAGCGGAATGATGATAATAAGTGCTCAGACAATTTTGGAGAAACAAAGAAAGACATACGCAAGTGAAAAATAAGAATTACGTGTAAAGAATGTCACAATTGAAACCTTAATGAATATTATTGTGCATTGTGAGAACGAGATAGTCTACGTCGCTTAAATATTTTACTTTCTTTTCTTTTTTTATTTCCTCTAAACACAATAAAAAATAATTTTCTATTTCTTTGTACCTATATTTCTAAGATTAATAATTCTTTTGTTTCTTTGTATGTGTATTTTTTAAATAATTGCTTGCAGAGAATCTTCAGTGCTTAATTTTTTTTAAAAATGAACCTATAATCTAGAAAGTGCACAGTTAAAAAAGAATTGAAATGGATCTATAATCTGAATTATTACAAAGATAAGAAAAAACATGTTAGTAGAATCCTCATCATATAGAATTATTTTTTAAAAAAAAATAATTGTTTGCCTTTTTTTTGTGTTAATGCTGCTAATATAGGAACTACAAATTTAAGTGTAGAGTTACATATATTTAAAACACAAATAAATTTAGCCTATTTTCTTAAACTATATATTTTATTTTTACACAAATTTAATACGGAAAAAGTATTTTGAATTGTTTTTGGATTTTGAATAAAACATATACAGAAAATATATTAAACATGTCATCTAATCTCATGATATCAAATGGAGTATTTTATTTGACATGTTAGAATTAATAAGTTATTAAAATATTTTTTTTATTCAAACGACATAAAAAGAATAAAGTACAAACACATAAAAATATTTGAAAAGTATTTCATATTTGATCAAGGAAATATAATTATAAAATTAATAGTATCCTTAGAGAAAAATTTCAACATGATATATTATAAAACTAAAAGCTTAGTTGATACAACTATATATATAATATTTTAATACTATTATATTATTATTATTATTATTACTATTATTATTATTATTATAAATTAAATATATTGTTAATTGCATAATACATTTTATTAGTTATTTTAATTTTGAAATTAATACATTTTAAATTATCCGCGCAACACGCGGATATTTATACTAATTAAAAATAAAAAGTCAATTCAAACAGACATTCAGTATTGAATAAAAAATAAAAACAAAAATTAATAAAAAATATATTTCTCCTTTCATAATTTTTTTACAACACAAATTCAAATTAGTAGAAACCTCAAAATGAAATTTTTTGAACACGATGGGAAATTATTTTTTAAAAAGGGGCGAACTTAAGAGAGGCCAACAACTTTCAAGAGTGTTTGACCATAATTGTTCTTTAGTTGAACTCCGAAGAAAAATAATTTTCTCTATAAAGTTACAGAAAATCTTAGATGCTAACTTTAATTTATTTGAATTCCGAAAATTTCAAAAAAAAATGAAAAACACTAAAATACTATTTTCACTTTTTTTTCACTCTATATTACTTTAAAAAAATTAAAAATAACTTTAATTTATATTCATAGCTAAACATAATTTTTTATTTTTCAAATATTCAATTTTTTTATGACCATTATGCCCCCAAATAAAATGATGTTAAAAGTTTTTGGTGGTGAGGAATTGAGGATTAACCTCATGCATACATTCTCTTGAGATCCAAACTTTTGAATGCTAAAATATTAGGGTAAAGGACGTCATTTTCCAATTATATATTACCGCCGTATTAGTAGACCAACGTACGTCCTATCGTTATTACCATTTACCATAATATGTAAAGCAATAAATGAAAATCCTACTCTTCTCTCATTTAACACTAAGATCGATCTTGTTGATGGCAACGGATGCGGGGCGGGGCGGGGCAGGTTTTGAGCTATGAAAGCAAGACACATTTGAATTTCTATGGGTTTGGACGGGGTAGGTTAGGCAGGGGCGGCTTAACGCAATTGGAGGCCTAAAGCGAAATCTTAATTAGAGGCCTAAAATCTAAATAAATTTCACATGCATTTATTTAAAAATTATTTTTCTTACATTTTAAAATGCAAAGTATTACTTAATATATATTTTTTATAAATGATTTATTAGATTTCATTTTCAATTATTAGTTTTAGATAATATTTTATCAATTCAACGTTGAAAAATATCATTTTACTTGAGCAATCATTATATGAATTGTTAACATAGTTATATAAGTAATACGTTGACAAATTTCAAATAAATATAAGAGTTAGAACCATAGATTTGATTTAAGAAGTTGATAATTAGGTATACCCCACATTTTACTGTGCTTGTTGTAATGCTTGAAAATCTAAGAAGAAATGGAAAAGTAATTTACAATTCACGTTGTTCAACACTTTTCAACTATTGATTGATATTTTTGATAGAATATTACTCTAACTTATCAAAAATTTAATGAAGAGAGTGTAAAAGTAGTTTAAAATAATAATATAATGTGAGTATTAGTGAGAGAGAGTAAGAAAATAAATCAATATTTTCTTGATTTCTTCTATTTGAATGGGGTTAAAGAGAATAAAATAATAATTTTAAATATATACTTTTTATTATAAATAATCAATGTTTTTTCTATAAAAAAATTAATATATAATTTATTTTTGATAAAAAAATGAGGCCCCTAAAATTGAGGGCCTAAGGCCAATGCCTTATTAAAGTAGGATAAACTACCTTATTAGACATACATCACTACTACATATACTAATACTAGATATTGGACCCCGTGCCAGCACGGGGCCCAATATATGTTACTGTTTCTGTTTTAATTTATGTGGTACATATGAAATTTGAAGTTAATTAATTTTTTAGTATGTTTTTATATATTTTAGGTTGCTAATTATTTGTATTTAGAGTATGTTTTACGTAAATATATTAGAAATCACAAGAATTAACAAGTTAATATTAAAAAAAAACTCATAAAAAATTCATTGACTTTTGAAATTTCATTTGTATCACATAAATCAGGACCGAGTAATATATATGAAAATTACATAAAACGTA